>JAAMPD010001231.1:0-27512 GCA_025266255.1 Trissolcus basalis | reverse complement strand
TTCAAAAAATACTCAATACATAGTAAAATTTGCATAAAATCCACATAAAAATTACTAGTTACTAGTTACGTAGTAATATTTATCGTTTGGCAGTCCAGTTACAAGTTTACTAGGATTCATAGTAAAATTTAGTGGGTTATTTCTTTGCGTGTACGTTTTCAAATGCTATTATCCAATTTACCTGTATAAATTGAATTGACCCCTTTACCCTTGGTACTTCTAGTGTTAAAATTCGATTCGTTCTTTTTTTGATGGGGATCAACGATTTTTTCGTTGAGTGTGCCACTCTTCTCTTTGAATGATGCAAACGATTGTCGTTGTTTTTATTTTCCACTGTGTTACCTAAAAAAAGTAATTAATCTTCAATAAATAAATTGTCTCAACGGTGTTCAGAATACATATATTAAAAAAATTATATAAAAAGCAAACACGTACAACTGCAAATAGTTATGCTTTTTATCTACGAGTTAATGGAAACTAAAGGCACTGACTTTGATCAGGGAGATGTACAGGAGTATAAGAAAACCTCCCGTGGCTTGAAAAAGTGATAGAACAGTATAGAGTAGAGATGTCGATTCTTTGTTGCAAAACGTACTATTTTCTTGATAAACAAATATATCGTCCAAATCTAACATCTAATAAATCACCATCGGGATCAAACTGCATTGAAACTCTTGTCTTAATAAAATGATAGTCATCACTCGATCTGTTGTTTATAAAATTTGTAAAATAAAAATAAGTTTCAAAATATTCTATACGTATAAATATTGAAAATAATGAACTGATGGACTGAATAATTTACTTTTTAAAAATTCAGATGATGTCAATGATGTGATGTTTTTACTCTGAATGTTTTCGCTTTCAAAAAAATCAAAATTTCACTATTTCCGATTTAGAGAGAAGATGAAAAGGTTTTTTAAATGTGAGCAACGACTATAACTCTAGGACATTTGTGGAGTCATTCATAAAGAAACGGCTAAAAAATTGAATTGTTAGCTTCAAAAGATTGATCTCGGCTAAAAATAAAAGATTTAGTCAAAGCGAATGTTTTTATCGACATTTATAAATAGGTGATGATGATAACACAGGGATTTCTAGAGTTAGTGCGAACTGTGCAATCTGTAGAAAAATAACAAAAATGTAACAAATTTAAACAATTTGTTATTTCAATAGAAGTCGAAGCACAAATATGATAACTTAATCATTAATTATCTAACATTGTGTTATTAAATTATATGTAGTTTTTTTATTCTGTAACTCAAAATCATCATAAAGTCGTGGATATTGAAAAAGTGATCTGTAACATAGTTTTCGGTGAGCACGATAGTTGCTGCATTTCTTGGTGCTATAATTTTCAAAGGATTCAGTTATCTAGAAATAGCCTGGTTTGCCAGGAGATAGAAATCTTATTGAACATATTTTGCGAAGAGACTTGACAGCACCCCTAATAGAAATTAGAAATTGGCTTACGCAGTACCCTGACGCGGCACCATATCTAAAATGCGGTCCATAAGTGGGTATATCTTGACAGGTCTACGAAGGAATGTATAACGCTCGTTTTTAATATAGTCCTCGAGTGGTAACCTATATGCCATATGTCAAGAGCCTGTCGTGAACCCTTAATTGAATTTCTAATTCAACACTTTCCTTGAGAATTCCATATTTATATTTATATTTACGTTAGTTTTATATATGAATTTAATTTAATTCAAACATAGTTTAGAACATTTAGGTGGCAGAGAATAAAAAAATTTATTTTCATTAAAAACAAAAATTTTTTATTAATTTAATGAAATTATCAATATTAGAATAACAAAAGTAAAAATATTTGATCCACTATATATACAACTCAAAAAAAAAAATTGAATAAAAACTTAGTTATTACCAGAAACCTCAGAAATAATAATTCACTCAACTAAAACTCTATGTTTTTAGTTAAAATTATACCAAAACATTCATTCAGTTTAATTTTGTATTTAATTAATTCATCAAATTGTTTCAGTTCTAAAAATACTACAACGGTGCTTATACTGGGCTGATGATCGTTTATTAGAAAACAATTTCGTTGAAGTAACCAGTGGGATGATAAAAAAGTTAAGAGCTTACTTACAGCTTGTTAACACTCTCAGCAAGCACCATATGAACAAGTGAGAATTGAAGAAGGCGTTACTGAGGCTCCATTTTGTTCCGCGGAGGCGTTCCATCAGATCATGGTCCTCCCTCGTTGACGCGCATTCCCTCTTTAGTTTAGCATTTCGATTCACCTGCATCGGCGCGTGAGCTGCACATTTTCGAACGGGAGTCCGCGATACGCGCGCGCGTGTGTGTCCAGGCCCCGTTACAGCAACGAAGCGCGACCACGCGCGCACGTTTTTCCTCCTAGTGATATCTTCTTCGTCGAAGTTTTTGTCATTTGATTTTCGGTGTGCAGAAGTGCTGACAGACGTAATGGAGTGTTGCTGATAGTGTTGGATTAGAGAGGGGGTCGTGCATTTTGCACGATGGATCTCAGCACGACTCAACGTCGACCGGCCGACGGCGTGGGTGAACTTCGAAAAACACGCGTGGCCAAGAGTGTCTTCAGCATACGAAACATCGTGGATGTTGAGGAGTCCGGTTTAACCATCAACAAAGACGGGGAATTAAATGGTGAGCTTTTTATCAAATTGTATTGTGTTTCAAAAGTGACAGACAGAAATGTAAACAAACTTTTTTACCTGAAAAAAATTTCAAAAAACAAAAGTTACCTGTTTGTTTATTTTTTTTTCTTTTTCACTCTCGAGAAATGACTTATATTTTTATTATCAAAATGGTTATTTTGAAACAATGAGATTTAACTTGAATAGTATCAAAACTAGTTATAAGAAGTGGGATGGAATCACGCATAACAAAATTTTGGTTCGAGAAGGAGAAGACAGTTTTTTGAATTCATAATTGCTTTTGATAATGCGACTAGTATATTTTTATGGTAAAAACTATTTGTATAATTAAACATAAATTTTGAAACTGAAAAAACTTTTAACATTCAGTATTGAAATTCTACGCGGTTGCACTTTTAATTTTGCAATAAATAATTCGTGGAATTTAGTATAATGTTGATAAATTCAAAGCAAAAACAAATAATTTTCACATTTTTTACTTAGATGATAAAAGTCACGACTATTCATAATGAAGTCATAAAATCTATACAATGTGCTTTTTAAGAGGAGAAAGTAAGATTAGGATGAAAGATTTATGAATATTTAGATAGGCAGATGGGAGTGAGATTTATCAAAAACATCCTCAAATTTTTTGACAAGAAATTATGGAGATTCAAAGTTGATGTGTACTACTTTATGACTTAATTGTTTGATTAATTGCAATCTCAGCTTGAAATCTTTGCAAATGTAAACACATAATGTACCAGGCATGATAGATGTTAATTTATTATATTTATTATACCAGCTTCTATTTTCTTGGGTGTTAATTAAGAAGGTATAACAAATTGTTTGAATATTATGATTTGTTATTTAATTTAAAATTTTAACAAAGAAGCACAAAAATGTGTACTACAATTTATCGTCAATTTCAAAATTCTTTTATGCCTATAAAATATTTCCTTGTAAATTACGAACGTTTAAAAAATTAATTTCCGTAACTAATTTTCTTTGATTCGAAGCTCTTTGCATAATAGATTTACAAATTTGCAAATTCAAAATTATCATCCATCTAAGTAATTCAATGCCCAGCTAATACATACGTTATCACCAAAATGATAAGCTGAAAAATTTTAAATTCAATTTTGATTTCTCGGTTGTACAATAAATCAGGCAAATTAACTTTTTGAAAATAAAAAAACAATTGATGGCACAAATTGGAATAATTGTTTATTTAAAAAAATTTTCTTATACCAGTGTAATTGAGATTGTAAATTAGTCACCTTTTAGAAGAGGAGGTTGAAAAGCGTAAAACCTTGTACCGAATGTACGATCGTTGTGAATTCGATTATTTACTTTAACAGCGATCGAATAAAAATCGCAATGTGTGATTAAGAAAGAAAAGGGGGGAAAAATGCAGCACATATATATTTTGCTCTTGCAGCTCGTCCGACAGGTCATTCTAACAAGTTTAACGAAAGGAGTTGGTACTTTAACTAAGGAGTTTAGTAAATAAACCAGTTTATACGCTTATAACACGATGATATTACAAGTGCAATGTGCGCTGACATTTCAATTTCTTCGAGTCTTCAGCGATCCCGAGAAAATTATATTCAAACTTCATTTCATTCGATTATGAAGAGTCTGCGCTTGTAATTGCCTGTTTGCCAAACGCTAAATTATATATTATGTTCAAACTTTTATTTTTCAAATTATTCAATGAGCTTCTTTTTATGAACAATATACACACGTGCGCTAGAAGATGCTCTTTTTTCCCCCTGTCACACCCGCTTCCACATGAAAATCATCTTTTCAGAGATTCTCAGCGGTTAAAATTATAGTACGAACAAATTACAACTCATCCTCAGATAGAACGTTTTTTTATCCCTCTATATTTTTTTAAGAAATATATATAAAATGATGAATAAAAAAATCATAACCTGCAATTTATAACTTTGACGATTCATCCAGAGGAATTTATCACTGGGCAATTTAAATATTTGGTGTTGATGTTGATTAACGTACTTTTATGCGGGCAAACGAGTCGACGGCATCGTTAAGACGAATCTTAACGAAAAGCGAGGTGTGCACATCGTCCTTTTATATAAGCGAACTGGTAAGCTGGTTGAACAACATTGTCGTGCGTTGTACTTACATGGGCGGAGGTTAGTTATTCAAGACGCGAGGGTGGGGGTTACAGGGAATGCTAATAAAACACAATTAGCAGTCGCCGCGCCGACCAATCAGCAGCCTCGAGCTCTGACCGCTTGTACAAAAACGTCGTGACATTATTTACGATCGCCCAGTGCGTATTTTCGACTGAGATTGCTGCTCTTATTGTTTGATACTTTTTCTCCGCTTTTTTCCCAACTTTTTTTTAATTACAAATATCCCGATCACAATGTACATCTGTGGCATAAATTTTGCGCGCCACTGCTCCGGTTGGTTTTTCAATTTTAATCAGCAGGGATGGCATGCAAGCATTTCTTTTCCCGGTCCCATGCGAATTGCGATGCAAAAACAAACTTTTGTGTTTCCGCACGAAAGATTTGATGATATGTTCCTGATCGATAAAGCAACCGGTTGGGTTTTATTCGACAGAAAGGGATGCAAAGGTAGCCCCGAAACGAGGACGTTCCATTGGTCACCCTGTTTTCGAGGGTTGCAACCTTTATTAATTGCGATAAAATCTACTATGGCGTTTTAGTAGGCTTCAAAAAGTTTTAGAAATTTAGATACATCATTTTCATATACTTTTATATTGTTCAAATTTTGTACAAACTTTTTTCGACAAAACTTTCGTTTAGTTTAGTTTAGTTTTTTTGTTTTGTATTTCTAAATTTTTTTGAAAATTTTTATATAAAGTGTAAAAATAAAAATTGCAGATTTATTGTTCCGATTGAGAACATATTTAACTGAAATTGAAATTTGTTATACGACATACTGTTATCGTGAACTGCATAAATAACACTCTATCAAAAAATAAAATCAAGACTTTATATATTTCCATCTCGTTCTTTTTGCATGGATAGTAATAATCAAGAAAACAAATCGTGTAACAAGATAATATTATCAAACGAGCTCGTTACGCTTATCGCTTCCTTTATAAATTGATTCTCCGGTTGTTCTATTGATTCTCATTGTTACCTGCAATATCTTTCTTCTGTTTATTTTTCTAATTCAAACAACTTCATGATGATTGAAAAAAAAAATTAAAAAAAATATCGCTTATTAGTATATTGTATGTCTAATTTAGAAAAGTAATTTAAACTGTATAATGAACTTAAGTATATATTCAGCGTAAATTACGACGCATTACAATAATCCGTGAACGGAACGGCGTGTTTTGCGGCCTGACGATTGTTTTTATTAAAACATGAATGATATTCAGGGAGGACGTTATTAGCGTAGTTTTTCGTGTCATTAAACGCGCTGTCATTATTGTATCGCCGAGCACTTGGACTGATTATTTATTATTATACTCGGTATATACTCTCGATTTTTGCCCAAGTTCCGGCGCGTAAAAGGTGATATTTGGCAGCGATATAATTGCCACGCGGGAGAGAAAGAGAGAGCATTTTGCGCGTGTGGCTAACTACAAAAGCATCGCGGCAACAATAACAAACGGTTGACGTGTATTGTTGCGTGACGCTGGTATTAGCCGATTGGCTCATTAATCGCTCCGCCGGCTCGGCACAGAGTCGATACTTTATATTCTTCTCGTCCTTCTTCCTCCTGATAACTCACAACCTTTCACCTCGTTTCGTTTCTCCGTCTCCCTCTTACTCCCCCTTTCGCCACCCGGTTGAAGTAATAATTGCTAATCGCTAATTGCAAACGCTCCGATCCATCCAATTAACCCCTAGCAACGGTCAAACTACAATCATACAGAGGATTAATAATTACACTAATATATTACATTAGCACATAATGCTTGAAACAATGTTGTTCCATACATCATGCTTAACGTGCCAAGTTTGTTTCTTCGGGGAAGAAAAACTTTCAATCGAGCAGAGTATTAATTAAAATTACATTAAAAATTTAGAGTATCGTCTTTTAGGTCGAAAGGTAAAAGTTAAAGTTTAAAATGTTATTCTTCTTTTGTTGTTCATTATAATTAACATGACGATTCAGCTATATTGTTTTGCTAAAACTATATTAGAAGAAAATTTGTATTATTATTATTTTTTTTTTTGAAAATATGAAAACATATGAAAATTCAAAGAAAAGGAATTGAGAAATATTTTTATTTAATCATAATCATAATTTTTTTTGTATTTTGTTCATGGTTGTAATTAAATTTTGCATAAATTAAACTTTTTCGTCATAATTTTCATATAAATATTCAGATCATCCATCTAGAATTGAAGAAGTTGGCAATTCGCCAAATTAGTTAACTTTATGCGTTTTCAATATGCAATTTTATTTCTTATCATAATTGTTATGGTTTAATTTGCCATGGTGAAATGTTTCTCTGATAAGGTATCGGCATATTAAATTTAGTTATCTCGATCGGAATATATATGAAGGCTGTCATCTGTACAGTTTGATCTAATATAGCATAACGAGATCTCGTTGACGATGACAGAAAGAAAATAAAGTATGATAACTTATATTATTACTATATGACCAATCTCGTTATTTAACGAGATTTCTTACTCGTTCCAACCGGCACAATAATTCTTATGGAGATAATTTAGATGTTATGATACGCGAATTTTTGTTTCACATTTTTACATGGTCCGGTTATGCAAATAGGGAAAAGCGCTGCGGTTTAGATTATCGAGGCTTTAATGCATGGAGATATAATATATTCTTGTTTTTGCACTAATCAATGAGTTCGTTTAGAATGATTAATTTAGATGTGATGAAAGATTTATCATTTGGATTTTTCTTCCTTCGCATCCTGTCACGTTCCATGCAAATTGTTCTATTAAGCACAAAATATTCAATATACTTATTCTACTGCAAAATTGTATACAAAAAAGACAAAAGTTTGAAGAACAATTTTCTTTTTTTCAATCTGTAACATTGTAGAGATAAAAACTGTTGTACATTTTTTTTATTCGTGACAATATATGAAAAATGATCAAGAAAAAAACATAAAACAATCAGCTGGTAATAAAACGAATTTATTATTCGCAAACAATGAAATTACACTTTTACGTAATGTCAAACGAAACAATATTACTCCTAATGAGCGTTAACTTGATGATATAAAGTTACAATATTTCCATTAATCAGGCCCATAAAATCATTTGTTTTCCGTTTTCTGCTATGAAAAAACATCCTGTGCACATTTTTATATTCGTTCGCGCTAACTCGCATGACTCTGGTAATGAAGGTTCATATATTTTTCGCGTGCATCTCATATCAAACGTGAATTGCTTTGTAATTTAATTTTAATTGCACTATAGGTATCTGATATTTATGACCTCCTAATGAGCAATTGTTATTTATTTATAACGTTAACACGCAACGACGGAAATCGTCATTGTCATTTATTAATACGAAGTCTTACATAAAATCGCGGTTTAAATATCCTACGGGGAAATATTCTCCCACAAGTCCGGTAATCAAAAAGAGCATCGTGCACCGCTTAATTGGTCTTGAATTATTACAAAATGTATGACTTTTTTTTTAAATATATATTTTTTACCCCTCATAAAATTGCACTTGCTGTAAAAATGCGATCGGGTTATGTAAAGCATCAAAGATTAACCGAATAACTTCTTTAAAATTTTATACTCTGGTTATATTATTAAAGCTCGTCCTTAACAAGCGCTCTATAAAATGTATTCAATTTACAGTTTAAAAAATTAACACGCTGATAAACAAGTTTGTAATTATCTCGGAATCTTTTAACGAGGCAAAATATTGGCAAACCTTTTTTATATGATAAATTTTTCAATTGAAAATGAGCAATGTCCGATCTCGCTTTTTTCAACAACAATTTTTCTGTAAAACTGAATAAAAGGGGAAAGAAATTCACTCAAACGACAGCGGAATCATAATTAACTACACAAGACAAAAACTAAATAAACTAAGAAAAAATTAAACAAAGAGATAGGTCAAATCGATATAGAAACTGATATCGATATAGAAAGGAAACAAAAACTGTTACTATACATACAATACTGTGTGCAACAACTATAAAATTGTAAAATAAAAAATTATAAGAGGATCAAAAAAGCAATAATGTAAACGAACAATTGATAGTGAAACAAAAATAAACATGTGAAAAACACGGAAATGATATAAAAACAAACGAAAAGATGAAAAACAAACCATATACAAAAATCATAATGACAAAAAACAATCCGGAAAAGAAGCAAAACAATAACAAACTGAAAAATCATCTTAAACGAAATTAAATGTAAATAAAAATTGAAAAAGGTGTTAAATCAAATCAAAATAGAATAAAACAAGAATATAAAAATATCAGAACAAAAAGTCGTTCGAACAACCTGAACAGCATCAAAACAAAAACAATGTTTTCAACAACAAGTTTTTTCAACATTAAACCGTAACACGAGTTTGGAATTGGTTGAAAGAACGTATAACAATGTTTAATTTCGTGTGGAAAGTTTTTTTGTTGGAAAAATTTGATTAAAATTTTTAATAGACTTCTCGTAAATAATACTTTCTGGTACATTTCCTGAAACGAGCGTCTCTTTTTCAAATTGGACGTACAACGTGTCGACCACTGTGACGTTCACTCATTGGAAAATGTTATTATGCAGAAGTCGATGATCCGCATAATTTCATTCCCCAATGGACCCGCCCCGCGTTCGGTTCCTGCCCTCGAAAGACGAGGAAGGAACGGTTCTTATCGTTCGCGCGTAACTAATGACGACGACAGAGAGGACGAAAGTTTATTCGACAGTGGAAACTCAATAAAACAAATTGCCGTCGCGGTGGACTGATTCCCAAGACACCTGCGGTGCGCTCTTTTTGCCTGGCGAAACCGAATGTTGATACAAATTTTTTTTCTACCTCTCCCTCCAGCCGATGAATTGAGACTGGTAATTTAAAAGACGTTTGAGGTAAACTAAAAATGTTCTCTTACTTTTTTAGATGCGATCATTAATTTTTACTTTAATTATGAAAGAAATTGACTGGTTGGAGTAAAAAATTGCTGTCGCAAAGATGACATGGAATAATGTCCAGAAAAATAAAAAGATACAAATTAAAAATTGTTTAAATGAAAAACATTGATGATAAATATTAGACAAGGTTATTAGTTTTTGGTGTCATATGATTTTTATCAAAAAGGAAAATAAAATTTACTACGCGAGAAAAAATAATATTGTAGGTGTGAGCAAGTGACCAGGTCAATCAACAATTTGAGAACAAAAAAAAAAAAAGGGATAAAGGAACATAATATATAAAAGGAGTACTCTTCGAGTGGTTACCCGTCGTTTCTGCAGTCGGTAACGAGCGCCGTAAAAAATAATAAGAATATTTCAATGTACCTACGTTCCTTTGCATTGGCTCGTCCAGGATCGTCGTGAATTACGAGACGGCCAACGATCGCCTTTGAAATTGCAAGAATAAATTAGAAAACCAAAAAAAAAAATAAATAAAGATAATAATAATAATAATGATAATAAAAATAAAAATAGCACTCAAATTATATGTACGAAGAGTTTAAGTCACGCCACCTGCAGGACACCAATCGAGTCAGCGTGGACCTTGTTTTCCCTGGAAATGCGGCTTCTTATAAATGCACTTTACTGGGTGCTTATCCTCTATCCAGATTCATTTCGGTGACGAAGAATACCAAGTGATTTGAATTGTTTCACAATCCCGAGCACAAATGAAAAAAAATGCAATAAGAAAACAAAGCAATAAAACTCGTAATTAGAACTAAAAAAGGGGTATTTGATATTTGTTGAATTGCAAAATGAATTATTATACATTTTATAAACATTTCATTACAGAATGAAATTTTGAAATTGAGTTGCAAGATTAGAATTGTTTTTATATCCAACAATACTGCAACGTGGGAATAAAACATCAGATGCAATATTTTATCATACACTCTATCATTAGAGTAATTTTTTTGTCATTAAATCACCAAGTATTTCACAAAGTTAGATATCGTAATTTCGTGATGCATTTTGGATACGAAATGCCACCTCCAAGCGGGGAGGCTATTTACTAATTTCGTATGAAAAAAAAAGTGCAAGTGCATCAGTCGGTAGATAAATGTAATCAAACGGTTGTTTTTATATTCATTTAATTACGCTATACGTGATGAATTTTCGCTCGTCTACTGAAAGTGTTTGGTTGATTCTAGGATGCGAATCATTGCTGATGATTAACCTGGATTTTTGCACTGAATTGCGGTACCTGAAAAACACTGGATAATGGCGTAATGTTTAAATTAGTTATACGATTTTTCAACATTCCTAATGGCTGAACATTTACCTGAACAGGAATTCACGGATAATGATGAAGTAATTGACAATTAAATAAATCAGTAGTAATGAAGCTTGTTACCGATTTTGCGAAATTTCTATGTGATGGTGGCAGGGCTGGATTCAAGTGTTTTGCATGGGATAAATTTTTTCCGATTAATGGAAGTGATTGGTGGTGACTTCATTTAGCAAAATAGTTTTGCCACGATGAAAAAGTAGTTAAAATGCTTTTAATTGGAAACGAGTTTTGTCCTTGTACAAGTATTGGTGCTAAGATATGCGTCTAACCATATTAGAGAACACTTTTTTCAAGAGGTACTGTTTACCGGACTTTACAAACATGTTTTGATTGTAACAGTTTTTTTTAATTTTAACCGGCTATAATGGATTTCAGGCATCTTAACAATTTGCAAAATGTAAATTTGTGAATGTTAGTTTTTTTTTGTTCGAAAATGAAACGAAATTATTAGGTTGAGAATTTTTTTCAAGTTAAGGGGGAATATTTGAGATACATTTTATTATTTAGCAACATTCAAAGAACACTTCACCACGTTGAAACTTAGATTTTTTTCACAAACAATGAAATTTTAATAATTTTACCCAAATGTTTTTTTACGGTTGTCATCATATCTCAGCAAGTTTTTAATAAAAATCAATGAATCAAATTGTAAAATGTTCAGGAAGAATAAATCTAGTCCATGAAATACAGCGTTTTATAATTGATTTGTTTCTTTCTCTATAACAAAATTTAAAGTTGTATTTTAACTGAAAAACACATTTTTTCGGTTTGGGCAGTGCCATTTTGTTTAAACAATTAAAATTAAGAAAACAATCTCCCTTAATTGATATAGATGTAGGGTTGTTAGAAAGATGCAATTGTATAAAAATATGGAAGTCACAAATAATTAAAAGAACTGAAAATCAGAGAAGGAAATTGGACAACTAATTAATTTGGTTAGCCGAGCATGAAAGGTGGAATAAAATTTGTCAGAGGATGGAGCCGATTTATCCGGCAGAGGAAAGCGAGTATAAGTGATTATCGCACCAGCGGCGGGATGTAAATTAGACTGGACTCGCGATTTGCGATGCCGGATGAGAGAGCCCGGGCATAATTGAAACGTCGCGCGATCATAGACCCGGTCCTAAACGAGTTTTTCGAATCGAGAAGTAACGCACGCACGGCCTCAATGCCAATAAATAACGAAACAAAGAACGCGCCCACCCTCATTCGCGGCGCCGCCATATTTACATCCGATAACGAGCCGCCGGGGGATATTTACATTTTTAATAGTATAAACCCACGAAGCCCGAAATCATATCCGACTCGTCGCTCGATGCCATGATTCCCATTTATTGATCCTAATTGATCGAAAGGCTCGTCTCCTTTCTTCTTTTCGCACACGGCGCTTTATTGGCCCGTACGAGAAAACGCTCAAACGAACAAAACCAATTCCGCATGCATGTTTTCGTTATTTATATGACAAACACTGTGGCGTCAACATTCAACAAATATTACGGTTAGTTTGCGACTCGAGACTCGCTCTCCTCCGGCCCACAATATTTACGACAAAATTTTTGGCCAAGAAGTTTCTGTTCCTACTCCGTATAACCAAAGTTAACTAATTATTTTTAATTGACATGACAAATAGCCCGCGATAATGATTTGCCATTTTGGCCGAAATATGGCAAGTTAACAATTAATAAATGCCCGTCGGTGGAATTTTTATAGGTTTTACACTTATAACCTCTGGGATATGAATAAACGTTTCAGAACTGAATAAAGACTCAGATCACAGTAATGACCTGCATTAAAACAACTGATATTTGGTACATTATAAGTTGTATATAATTTGATAAATGATTAACGTGATGATATAGTAATAAATTTAATGTAAATTAGTGTAAAATAAACAATAAAAAATAAATGAAGGGAATATTAGAAGTACTCCAATAATAAATGAAATCAATTCTGCAATAAATCAAATAACAAAACAAAGAATGAGGTTACTATATTGTGAGATTTTTAGTCAAAGTTTGCCTTTTACAATTCAAAAACAGATATAGGTTTGAAAGTAAAATGAAAATACCGACAAAATATATAGTACAAATCATAAGTACAATAAATCAGATAAAAGAAGAATTGAAACAAAAGCCCTCTAACGTTATTGAATTCTAAATAATTCAAAAAGAAATCCATATCAACCATACAAACCAAAACAAAAATACCAGCAATGGTAAAGAACTTGAAAATCATAATAATAAAAGTGTAACTATAAAAATGTATAATGATAAAGTAATGAATTTATGCTCTGCACAATAGCAGTATATTATACTACTTTATTTCTAAATTTTGTATTCAGCACTATAGAACAATGGATATTTGGACGTTTTTATAGAAAATCAAACTTTTCCTGCAGTTCCAATTCTTTACAGTTTTTCTTCAATTTTTCCACATGATAACTTCAAATTAACATTTTGTTATACTTGTAATTTTATTAAAAAAATGTTTTTTCAAACAATTGAAACTTTTTAAAAATATTATTTTTTAGTAAATTTTTTGATTAGACAAATTTTTTGATCGTATATTACAAGCATGGTATACTGACAAAGTATTTTTTTTCAATATATCATAATTTTTATCATCCCTAATAAATAATCAAAAACATCCTAACAGGACCGTGCATAATCACATGAAATAGTATAAAAAATTATTAAATTTTCACATGAGCATTGAAAATCATTGGCTCCCGTCGGTCTATGGAATCTGAACCTCAAACAGCTATACTACAGAACCAACAAGTTTCATAGATTTTTGCACATCTTTGCACGACTCACCGAAGAACCAGCGCTTCAAAATGAAATCACCTGGAATTCAAAGTGAAGGCATTGTCAAAATCAGCACAACAAATATATTAAATGACCGAAAATACAACGATAAACATTTGTAAGTGGCTATTCTCGTGGGGGCCCCCGGTTTCGCCTAATGGCTTCTCGGAAACTATTTCGCATGATTAATTTTGCATCAACGCGACAGTATATCCAGGATCGTCACATGCGGCCACTCACCGTCTTATCGTAACCTCTCAGTAACTTCTGAACATATTTCTCAACCCCTTATTAATATTATTGATAAAAGCGGTCGAATTCGAGAACCGACAATTTTTCTCAGTCAGAAAAGACATTCATACATTCAATTTTCACAATCCCTTTAATATTTATTAAGGAAAATTAACGTTACAAAGTTGTATCATCCTTGTCTTTAAAATCAGAAGATAATCATATACAAAAGAGAGGTAACTAAACAACATTATTTGTGGCGCAAATAACACTTTTGCAAGAGTATTTTTAACCATGAATATTTTTCATCTTGGTTTCAAGTATATCATTTATCTATTACGCTTACATTTTTCTCTAATGAAGCAATGATTATTTGAGTGATTAACGTAAAAAATTACTTTATTGTTTGATGTAATGAAATCAGGTCAATTGAATCGTATAATAAAATAATGAACGTTTTATCGTTGCAATGCAATTGGTCGCACTCGAGTTTCTCATGCTTTGATGCAAAATGAAAAAAAAAAAGTAAATGACACAATGTTGCGAGCCATATCAGAGTTCCGGCTAGTACTAGCAAATATATAAATATATATACCAGCAGAGATAAGAGCAATCAGTGTCACGTGCATTTTACAATTCTTACATAATTGCATTAGTATAAATGCTATACACATTGTTGCTTTTCGCATAAGTGATAATTCATATTCTTAATGTGTAGCTATAATTGTCGTGAAACTTATCTATATATGATATTTAGTATTTTAATTATTACGTGAAAATATTATAACAATGTAGAATAATAAATTTAAATTTTTCTTTCAAGGCATTCTTTTATTTTCATTATTCTTTTGTTCATAATAAATTTCAACTTAACAAAATTGAAATGTTGAAGCAGTTGTCAAAAAGTGCCAAAGATAAAAAGAAATAAGATTTTTCAAGTATATCAAATCATTGATATAATAGTAAAAGAAAAGAAAGTGAAAAGCAAAGTATTTTTTGAAGAGGGAAGAATTAAATTAGAGATAAAAATAATATAAAAAAACAAGACCATTTCTTTGGTACGATAAATTGTATAGTAAAGAAAAAATGCAACATGAATTTAATTGAGAAGAAATAAATCGATTCACCTTTTGCACTTTCTCGGGATGAAAATTGTGCCAAATCGGAACCGGGACGGTAATAATGGCATATGTTTCGTGCTCGCGTGCCGACTTAATCAACGCAGGGCTACATTAATTACCTTTATCAGCACCCTCAGTCTGAAGAACAACGAAACGCTAGCGCCAAGTTTGAGGTTGCATTCAAAGGTACCGACCAGATGCCGTACTCGATACGCGGCCGCGCTCAGTGGCTCCATTTGCAACATTTTATTGCACTCGTTTAATGGCTCCGTCACACTCCGCGTCCTTTTTGTTCATTTTGCTTTACACAACTTGAGAAGTTGAGCTTTTATAAACAATGCTTAACTCTCATGTGGTACGTCATCAGGGCCAATTCGGGCGATCGTTCAAATTATCGATCCCCCCTGATATAGCTGCAGCGCATTATTTTCAATTAAGCGAAGGATTAATAGGCGTGTAATTTCTGGAAATAACCTTCTGTTATGAAAGGCTACATTGTTTATGGGGGTTTGAACCTTGTAATTTTATGGGCATAATTTTTCGAGTGCACTGACATCTGGGTCTCTTATCTAAAATTCATTCAGAACCGACGACGTTTTGTTTCAAACTGAATTTTCAATCCGTAATTCCATTTCATTTCTTATCATCGTACTTTTAACAAAGTGTGCATGTATTAAGAAAAAGTTAAATTCAACTTTAAACGTTGTGATTAAATGGTTGACAAAATTTGAAAACTTTCAGATAAACTAATTCAATTAGGACAAAATAAATGATACAAAAATAAAATACACGACTTGGAACTGCATTTTTCAAAGTTTACTTTATTTTTTTTGTGAATGATGCTTTTTTTAACAATAATTTTCATTCAAACATTAAAAAAATTTTTAACTTGACTTAAATATGCTGTGTTTTGGCAGTTGAAGTTGTGAACCTAATTGTTTTTTACATTTTTTAATTTTCAACCCAAGTTTCCCAATGAAATAAAAACATCTAACTTTATTTGATTGATACGCAGTTAAACTAAAATAAAGTAAGTAAAATATGAACGAGCAAAATAGTATCAAAGTATAAACATTTGAACTTATTTTTTCTTGATTGAAAATAAGTAAAAAAAAAATTAAATAAAAATCAGTCAAAATGCAAACAAATTCTGAAAAACTGAAAACTAAAACATCATAAAAAAAGCACCAACAATGTTAACAAATCATCAGAAAATCTAAACAAAAATATAACAATATGAAACAAACCACAAAACAACTTGAAAATGTTCAATATAAAAGTTTGAACAATAATTTATATATTATCCATCTGCTATTTTTATGAACTTATTACAAAACTGAACAAAAACTTGTCGGTGTAAAAAATGTTAACATTTTTCGAATGTTTTATTACATTGTCTTGGTATATCAAATTGTCAATTATATCAACTCTTTAATATTTATTGGTGCATACATTTTAAGTGCAGTCAATTTCATAAATAATTAACAAGTTATTATATGAAGGAACAAAAATGCACCTCCTCCTTTATCTGTATGATATGATTTACAGTTAAAATTCGATCTGCAACTTTGAGATTGAAATTATAAAATTTTTCTTCAGCGATTGAACGGTAATGATACGGTTCGAGGGCAAAGTTGTGCGAGGAAAAGCTGCCGTTGCAGACGCTACGTTTGGGCATGTTCTAGTCGTTTAATCCACATGGACATCGTTCCACGTTTACACGCGCATGCCAGTGTGTTTTATGGATGCTATTTAATTGGATAGTAAACTTGTAATAACCAACAAGTTCATCACATCCTGTTGATATTATTTTTACACTCTTATTGAAGTGTCTTTTGTTCGCTCGGACGCGGTTGATATATATCTGACAATATTAATAATAGCCGGAAAAAGTAACAAAAAAAAAGGAGAACAAAATTATCCGATCGTTGATTTGATATATTTCAAGCAGCCAATCAGAGGGCAGCCGATGCATTTTTACAACCAATTAGAACCGATTTTGAAATTCATGATCTTCGTAGCGGTGCAATTTTCCTGTTGTGGGAATGATTTTAATTAAAAAATAAAACTTTTTCCATCGGGCAACAATAACGAACCACAAAAAGGCCGCTCGTAAAATAGACTTGATGATTTCATGTCGTATATAAATCCTCGTGGGCCGAGTGCATGAAGTGATGATCAATTAGATAGCACTTCATTCAGGGAACTTGTGAAATTAATTCGCGGAATGAGATTGTAATACAGTCCGATTAAATTAAACGTTGATTAATAATGGCGCTTGAGAAAATTGCACCAAAGTTGGAATGGAAGGAAAAAATGTTAGCCAAAGTGGATAAACCGTTTAACGAAAGTGTAACTGGGTAATAGAAAGACGTGCAGACGCAAGAGCGTTTTCGAATTTACCGGTATCCGTTTGATTGATTCCTTTTTTTCGTTGTGAAAATTTATCGACAAGTTCCGAAGTGAATTGAGATATCGATGAAAACGTTTTTCCTAATGGGCGAGGTTCACACTTGTGAAGTAAGTGTGTGTGTTCCAATAAAACAAAATCAACCCCGATTAATTTGAATTCAAATTTCCAATGTAAATATCACGTGACGAAAGAACACTCCAAAAGTTAAAGTGTGAGCTCGAAAAATCAAGAATAACATTTATCTCGGATCGAAGAGAAGAAATGTTGAATTTTAAATCACACAGATAAATGGGAACTACTAGAAATCGATTTTTATAGTCAGACGCCTTTCGAGGCAAACATTTTAAGTAGCGACAGTTAATCCTTTGGTACTGGACCGAAGACAATAACCCTACAATAGGTAATCCCTGTTTTCGAGAGCTTTCGACACATAATATTTTCAGTCGATCCGTCAAACAGGGTGTTTGATAAATGACTTTCCTAAACGGTGCATTTTTGGTTCCGCGCGCGCGATAAGCATTTTCTTGCTCGTACGTTTTGCTTATCAGCGTCGAAAATTTCGTGGAACGCAGGTATATCTCGAGTGACAATATTTATGACTTGTCTATCTTTATTTGGAGGAAAGTAAATGGCCCGTAAAGACCAATAGTTGATTAAAGGAAAAATCGACTCGGTTTTTATCGCCGTGGCTTAAAACTCGCTGCCGCGCGGCCTTATCTGAATGAATTTAGGAAAGTATTCCGGTGAGAGAGGAATGTGTGTCTGGCTACCGATTTGTGTTCGGACATTCTTACCAAATTTTTGTACAAATTGTCCAGACAAAGGTCGCCCCCCGGGAAACTCGTTATCGAGTTCCCGATCGCGTCGCTTCTGTCAACATCATTTAAAAGATGAAAGAAATTTCAAAAGACTCTAATGTGATGAATTTAATTTTTTTTAGTTTTCAGGAAACCAATTTTCTTTTTTTTTTTTTTGACATGTAAAACGGAATAATTAAGTGAAATTATTCGATGAAAATATTATGATGTCTTACAACTCGAAATTACAATTTCTTTTCAAAATATATTTGAGATTCGAACAATTCAGATAACGAGTTAACCTAACCTGAAAAAAGTAAACATACAAGGTTATATTTATACTTCATATGTGTATAACATGAAAAGCTTAGACGTAAGAAAAATGGCTGCATATATGCGATATTATATAAACTGCTTATACGTTTATATTTAAACATTTTTGAAATGATGCAGGTATGTAAAAAAAATTTTTTTTTCATGTCCTATAAGCAGTCATGAACGTTTATGAGAAATACTTTTTACGTGGACGAACTTTAAAAAATCGAAATGAAGGATTCAAAATGAGAGACAAAAAAATAAGTTGAAATAATGATAAATTAATGTTCGGATAATTTTAATAATTATAAATATGCAGCAGGTAGATAAATGCGTACTACTTGACATTTAACTTCAAAACACATTCTCGCAGCTTATAAATCTACATTTTCTCTCCTTTTTTGCATTAATTATTGAAAATTAATAGCTACGCATTAATTATTAAATATCGATTAGTTCTTAATGATTTTTCGTCGTTAACATTTATCCACCGTGAAGTTACTTCGAGTTATCCTTTTTTGGCACCTAGACTTGATCGATTTCACCGACTCGTTATCGTTGAATTTAAATAATTTTATGCCATTACACGCATTCCTCGCCTCGAGCACATATATCACGGGGTACACAATAAATAATTTATATTAATGTGTGAATAAAATTGGTCGTTATTTATTTATTATCGCTGAATTGACATCGGAGTTGACAAAAACACTTGGCGCGAAGAAATTAGTCTCTGTTCTCGCGGGGCTGAATAATCTTTGCGAGGTCGAAAACACTTTCGAAATGTCGAGCTTGACAGCGCGCCCGGATCCGGCTTACTTGTCTAACAAATACACTTTTATAAAAATTTCTACATTTCATTTTCCAAATCATCAGAAATGACTAAAAAAGATTACTGAAAAAAAAATCAGCAAATTTTTTATTTTTCATTTTTTATGATTTGTATAAATACAAAGAAGTACAAGTAATTTGGGAACAATTTGGATCATCGCAGGATTTCGCACAATTCGAAAAATTCTTTCGCCGAACGAAAATCGCACCGCGATGAGAAAGAAACGCCTCGATCGCATGGCATTTTTGTCTCGACGGATTATTTGTATTCCGAAGAAATCGCGAGGGGGGCAAAAAAAAATTCGCGGGTTCGTGCGCTCTTAATTGACGAAATTCTTTGGCGTACAGATGTGCCGTGCGCGTTTCAATCAGGCTCGGGGGGTTCCGGCTTATTATGTGAAAATTACGCAAAAGGAAACTCGTCTTAATCGTGAAACACGACGAGCACTAATAAGCAAGAAAAGGTGCGGAATTAAAGTCTCTCACTGTGCGTATACTTACACTTTGCCTTATTTGCGTGTAAATTCCGTAAATCCAATAAGAAATGTCGCCCGGCAAATGTCAACCGCCGAGGCGGTTCTCAGGTCGAGAAAACGATGAAAATTTGCAACTTTTATAACCTGCAGTGAAAAGTTTCCATGCTCTCTGAAAAAAATGTATAAAATTACAATTATAATAATTGTGTGTCTTGTTACACAATTACACTATATGTTTTATGTTTTTTTTCATAAAATTACATTTCCCATTCAGACGTTTAACATTTTTTTGTAAAATTAAGCCATATTGTTTCTAATTTTACGTTTTTGTACAACTAATAAATGGTATATTTTGTAATTTCACATTTGATTTGTTAAAATTAAACCGTAATGATCATTAAAAAAATTTTTTTTTGTCAAATTACATAAACGATTGAAGTTTTACATCAAAGTTGTAAAATCATCCTAGTTGTTACGTAACAAATTAGTAACAATGTTTTTGTCTTGCCAACTGAGAATCATCGATTATTAAATCGATTTTTATGATCAATAAAAATGTTCACTTTTGAAAGAGACATCTCAAGTCTATGCAACGGCGCAGATTCATTCTTCAATCTCGAAACAATAGCATACACGAGCGCTTCCGAATGATTGGTAGGAACGAGAAATTTTTTTTTGCATCGTACCGTCGAAGGCATTCGAGTTATAATTACAGTCATTACTAAATGAACCGTTTGTCGATTGCATATTTGCTTCGTTGATTTTTTCAGTAGCGTTTTTGCTACCTCGTCTCTCTCGCGAACAATGCAGACATTCGGAAAAACAAAAAGAGTCCCGAAAAAGAGATGAGAGCGATACGCGACGAGAGATAAAAAGTGAGTTGCACAAATCATAACACACGTCGAGGGGCGGCGCTATTTGTGCGCTGCCGAAAGTAAATATATTTCGGGTCGCAATGAGCCGAGTCACCGACACTTTGGAACAGTCATAGTCGGCTAATTAAGGCGGGCCCCTGGGTACAGACTCGGAGTTTTTTTTTGTATACCTATGCGCGGCCTCGATTTCAGTATTTTTTCATGATCGCGCTTTAATCTTATTTTCGAAGCCGCCGAGAGCTGTTTTGCTTTTGACGTAACTGCTAAATTGACGCGGAGGACAAAAAATTGTGGAACCCCTCTCCCCGCTTGATGAAAGAGAATATCTGGTGCGTTTCAGAGCCACAGATAAATCGCAAACGCGACTTTGTACAATGTGATGAGCTCTCGAATCAAGAGCCCACTTCCGAAAAGCCATAATATAAATTAGTCGGGCATTAATCCGCGAAGATTTATGCGCCCTCGGGAAGGCAAAAAAAAAAACGTTTTACGAGTTGTCAAAGTTTTATTGATTTCACGAGCAACGAAATCGTTTCGCCGTAAATCACCAACGCAAATCAACGCCTGCGTTAATACAATGTGGGCCCCAAAATTTTGCATCGATTTTTTTCATAAATCCTCGTTGAATTATGCCTCCGACATCAGTTCTGGACCAACTTTAAATCTCCAATTATTTATTTGCGATAAATTATTTTTTTACTGGTTTTAGGGATCCCTACCTGGATGTCGACGAGAAAAAGGAAAACAAAACTGAAGTTAAAAACAAATAAAGGAAAAATGAATTCGAAAAAAATTGAACAAAGAAAAAAGTGTGGCTGAGTTTTTACAAATTGAATAGTGAGCGTTTTATTGAAAAATTTAAATCCACAATGAAGAGTGTAAAAGATAGCTTACGAAGTGAAGAAAATGATAACAAAAAAATTGAAGCTAATTGAAAAGTATGCTATGAGAGAGAATGTTTACGATTATTCATAGTCATTGCCATCGACAAGCAATTTAATTGCGGCTGGTGTTTGCATAAGTAATGCGCAAGTCTTTCGCATGACCGAATAAATTTCGCGGGACTAGAAGGAGATAGGGATTTACGAGGTGAAACGCGTTTGTAACAAGATGATTGTTGTTAACAACAAGTGGGAGTTGAGCTTTGAGGAGATATAAGTGGCGGAGTAATTGTAATTAGCATACGTCACTCGCAAACGTATCAGACATGCTGGCATGAATAATACAAGCATGAACTGGTGAGATATAAATAATTGAATTAAGTGTAGGATAGATTGCGTGGGATATCTCAGTGACATTTGCATAATTAATCAAGACGAAAAAAGGACTATTCTCTTTTTTTTGGTATACCGGCTGATACGATAAATTACTATTTTAAGTGGCAAAAAATTTGTAAAAAATATTGTCTTCCGTTCGTGATATAATTCTGATAAACTTTTTTTTTCCTTCAGGATTGGGAAAAAAAGGAGAGTGAATAAGTTGTAAAAAAAGTTCAATCACAATAAAGTATAACGAACGTTTTGCTTGGAGCATAAATCAAACATCTTAACGATTGTTTTTATTACTGTTAGATACTTCGATCATTTTTTTATCAATGTGTGTTCAAATGAAAATTCGTTTTTTTTTTATTATGTTGTATAAAAAAATATAAACCGACGGATAATTATGGGTGGAATTGGACGATCGGTATCTGCACACTTAACGATGCACACAATGAAGCGTGTATGTGCGCATTTTAGATCTGCGGGTCAGTTAGGCTATTCGGCGTAAGGTAATAATATTTAATTGCATTTTATGACATCCTTATTTTGTCATAATTGTAATTGCCTTCGAATTGTTCGCTAGTTAACGCTGAATGCGAAAATACATTTTTCAGATCAGTTATAATAATGTAAAAAAAAAATTGTTTTTATTCAAACAAAAACTAGCTGATGAAACTAAAACTGAGTGTGATATCAGATACTATCATCCTAATAAAATTCTTCATTAGACCTGTTCACCAATTAAATAGAACACCTATAATAGAGAAAAAATTGTTTTTTAAGAATCAATTGAAACTAAATTAAGTTCGAAAAATCTCTCAATAGTAAAAAACAAAAGCCAGACGGAGGATCTGGGATTGGTAAAGATAAAAAAATGTTTCCATTTAATGGAGCTGTCATTGGGAATATTGAGATGTGACTGAATTATTTTTCTATTTAGAAACGCTATAGAGGAAACCAGAACAAATTTAATGGCTTGATGACCACGTAAAAAAAGACCTTTGAAAAAGATTCGATTCAATATAATTTGCTGATTCTTGCAACACATTTTTTATTACAAAAATTGGAAGAAAAAAAATAGGTTTTCGATCAATTGACTCTGAACCACAAAATTAAAATGTTTCAAGAACTTTGATTATTGCATGAAACACGTTGGGGAAAAAACTGCATGACGAGAAAACGTGTCAATCAATCGAAAATAACGTCTTCACTCGCATGGTTTTGTCTGCGTTTTGGACAATGGGCAAGGAGGCTTTTATTTTTTCGGACGCGCCGATCCAGTGTGTAACTTGTTGAGGGAATTATAATGCCATTAGTCGTGGCATCTCATTCTGCAACGAGGATTCTTTTTTCTGGGACTCTTTTCCATCCGGCGTTGCTAATTCAAAGATTGAAAGACAAACTTTTTTCCAAAACCTTCTAACGTTCGTTGACTTTGGTGTAAAAACGCGGATCCCAATTTGTGAGAAAAAAAGTTAATTAGTTTTCAAAAAAAAAATATTGCTCTATGTACCTTTATGTATTATTTTAAAAATCCAAGCTAAAGTGAGAAGAGGCAAACTGGAGGGAAAAAATTAAAAATGAAGAACAAAAAGAAATTGAATTAAAAGTGACATTTGAATTATCATTTTAAGATCCAAATATAGACGGTGTAACTCCGACTAGTTTTTTAATTGTTGCACTTTGTTTCAAACAATGCGTGAGATTAGCAATTCATCTTCGCGATGAAAATTTCATTTCCGTCGAAACAGTGGATCGACTGGAAAATGAATACAGCATAAAGTGCAGTATCCAGAAGGATGTAAATGCATAAAGTGTACATACACGCGAGTGGAATCCGAGAAGGGAGCGTTGGTACCGATTGGTCCGCATGTCCGTGCAAGGAACGGCCCATTTTATAATTGGCCAACGTACTCAATTGTGGCTCTCATTACGCACTTGTCTCACTTTTCCATTTTCCTCTCTTGACCCTCCCTCTGTGACATTTCAATGACCGAATATGGATGGCACCTTTTATCAGTCTCACACTCCTCACAAGGACGATTTTCTGAACCAAATACAAATTTGGATTTAACACAATCATGAATCATTCATACAAACAATTATATCTCCTTCTTTACTTCATCACACTGACATGAAAATTACAAAACATAATCACTGAGAAAACAGTCGGAATTTTTTTTTTAATCTAATAAATTTTAGTTAAATTAAAGTTTTATTGGGATAATAACCTAAAAAAAATTATTAAGTTCATATCCGAATGAATTTATTAGATTAAAATTTTTCTCTGAGTGATAATAAATTTAAACCAACACATTATTCATGTTTCATAAAATTTATTATAATTAATAACTGAAAAAAAATTGAATCCACAATTCGTATATTGCAATTTTATAAATTGTTTGAATTCATTATTCTTTTTAATTTTGAATTTCAAATTGTGGATTTGTTTAAATTAAATTTTTGTTTTCAACTTAATTGTCAAGTTTTTTTTTCGTGGTTTTTTTAAAAGAGGGCATACACAGGCATGGAAGAGGGGTTGAAAAAAAGAAGCCGAGGAGTGATCTTTTAATCACCGAAAGAAAAGAACAAAATCAATCTTTTCTTGAGCGGTAACGAGCGGAGATTAGGGCGGCAAACTGACCTATCATTTCCTCGAGGCTGCGCGCGGCTCGGCCTTTATATCGTGAAATTAGTTGGCCGCGGTTTCCGGTCTCCGTCGGGTTCTTGCGTTCCGCGCCATCATTAACCGGCAGGATCGCAGATCCTGCGACCAAATCCCGCCAATTGGCCGTGCGCGGCGGATTCCGAAAAGTCGACCACCGTCGAACTCATCTCACTTGCTCATCAGGCGACACACCGAAAACACGTCACGCAATATCACATCCTTCGTGTACTTACAAAATTGATTCCTTATCGTTGTCAATTATCGCCGATCCTTGAAATAAAAAAAAGAAAATCTTGTGTGGGCGACTTCCATCGTTATCGCATGGCACACAAGAGATTGCACCGGGGGATATTATCGTAATTGAAAATGTACACGAAGAACAATTTTTCAGTGGCGTGGAATGGAGTAGTAAAACTTTTCGAATGTTTGAATATATTTTTTTTTGTTCAACAAGTTCAAGCGAGTTTGTTATAGATTAGAAAATTATAAGATGATCGCCATTTTCGTATGAATATTCATGGCCTTGATAAGACGATTAAAAGCTCTTGTGACATTTCATCTGAAGCATTTCAAAACTGTATTTTTGAAATTTTCTATTTGAATTATCATCAACTTTACGTCAAGATTCGTGTTATGATAAACAATTTTTTGTTTCGGATTTCCTCGAGATAACACGTCCAGTTTCTAAGAGCGGACAGGAGAGTATAACACCTCAGAGAAAACAAGATAAAATTAAATCGTCACAAGTCACAGATCTCGACCCACTCGCCTATGATGTTTTAGGAGAAATTTCACTAAGAGCGTCATAATCCTAAAAAAATGTAACATTTTTCGAAAAAGTGTTCTAATATTCATGAATGCGGAAGTCGGCTCAACTTTTCCGTTCACATTTTTGTCTGTTTGCCTTATGTTTGGTGTAAACTTTTCCTCTTCACTGGAAATATGACCGTCTTCAAAAAAGGAAAAAAAAGAGATGTCACTCCAAAGATGATTTACCAGAATCCCTTTCGATGTAGAGTGTTCCGATTAGATAATACGGACCCATGGTTGACTTTTCGACGGCAGGTTTCTGCAGCTGAGCCTAATAGTCATTCATAGACACGGCCGGATAAAGGTGATTATTGAAGGGACCCTGATCTTCTGGCTGTCCTTGAGAGTTTCCGATCGAAATATTCTTTTTTGTCTTACCTTTTGATAAACGGAGACAACCAAAATCATCCAGTTCCGCGGCAGATTAAGTATCTCGTTTGTTTGTTTGTTTGAGTGTTCAAACCATTGTTTTCCTTCGGTACATCGTACTATCTAAATTGGAAAAAATAAACACAATTACAGAAAGTCTTTTTTACAAATGTCAACATTATAAAATGTTGATAAGATTTTCTTCATTTACTTCTTCTTTATTTTTTTCGTTTGATCTTGTTATTTTTTGTTCTTTTTCTTCATTTCTTTTTAAATTTGGATATTTTTTCATTGTTTCTGTTTGTCAAGTTTTACTTAGTTTTTTTGAAGGTCGAAAAACCGTCCCATTCTGTGTTGTTGTATTTGAATGTACTCGTTTGTAAGGGTGCATTGAAAAAAGAATTATCCGAGTTGTAAATTTATTGAACTCTGCTAATGATAATTGGTCAAGTTTTGGAACGCACATGGAACAAACAAATTACAGGTTACACGGCGTATGTAACTTACCGGGCGGCGGTGTGCACCCGAGCCCGCCCTCTGTTCGCCTTCATTAAGAGCGGCGATAGACGGTAGCGGGCTGTTACACCGCTCGCAACAAAGTCTCTTGAATTTCTTTTTCACATGACTTGTGAATTTTTCATTAAAATGCATGATCTAATATGCTTGGTGCGAAATTCAAAGTGAAAGGCGTATGTCACTAATTTGCATTTTATATAAGTGACCTGTTCTAACAGGGGTCAACTATTAGATAAATATGATTGACATATAATTACCGTCACTTTTGTTAAATTGACGAGTTCCACCACCTCAATTATGAACAAAAGAGTATGAATTATGAACGAAGGAAAATAATAATTCTATAAAAGAATTTTGAAAATTATTAGAAACAACATTTTTGGGTTTATCAATTTTGATCTTTGCAGATAGCATTTTATTGAAATTATTAATTTATCAATTGTCTCATTACATTTAATAACAGAATATTCTTTATTCATCATTCACGATCTCGCTCGATGAGTTATATTTGTACATTAACATTCTCTATGTAAATTAATTTACTGTTATCTCTCTCAATTTTTGAATTTAAAATTCAAGGTTATCAGAATGAAAAAAAAAAAGACTACAGAAGCAAAAAACGCGTTAACCAAGAATGTCGAATTTCTTCTCTTTAAATACAACCAGAACTCTGTAGATATAGACATAAACAGCTATGTAGAAGTTTTTCTGATAATGATGTGTCTTGAAAAAAAAAAGATAAGATTTTGATTGAATCCAATAAATATGACGATTTCACATTATAACAAGGTTTTCAACTAGATTACCAATCATTATTATCATGTTTGGTCTCCAAATTGTGTTTTTAACAAAATCAAAAGTTTAATAATTGAACTCACGGATTCTAAAAGGGGACTTGCACTCGAACAGCTATTTTTCAAAACAAAAAAGTACCGAGAACATT
>JAAMPD010001230.1:0-27554 GCA_025266255.1 Trissolcus basalis | reverse complement strand
AATAAAATTCGGTTGTAACTGATCAAATTTTGACAATATTAGCGTAAATACAACCGAAATACCAGCAAGCGCACTCATTTCATAAATATATGTAGTAAAATTTACTAAGTCATTTTTCTCCGTGTATCAATTCCAGTTGTTGTTACTCTGTTTTGGTCGAAAAGCCGCCTTTATTTTTAAACGGAGAATATATCCGCGAGGGACAACAAATCGTAAATCAAATTCAGCAATCAAACGTTTATATATATGAAGCGATATATAGAAGTAGTTACCGCACGGTGAAACGAAAACATAATAACAACTATAGCACAAACGTATCGCTGAATATGGAATCCATCCTTGAAACTATTATTGCGCTATTGGAATTAATTTCAGACATGTTGATCAACAATTTGATTTTGATAAGTCACGTGATTATATTTAGATGTTCATCAAACTGAATCGATTGAGCATTCAAACAATATACTTTTCCTCTCAAACATAATCGCGCGATATTAACGTGTTCGTTCATCCGTTCGGTTTACTTTGTATTCTCCAGTAAATCAATTCAGTGATGTAACTCGATGTTTCGTCAGACACAAGTTACACGCTAAACGAATTAAAAATTCCATTACGAAATCAATTCATGCGATTAACTTCATTAAAAATGGCGGCTTTTGATTATCGAATCTCCACTTAAGATGACGTAGGTGACATATATAAGAGTATATATGAATTATATTTAAGGGAACGAATTTTCAAAATATAATTAAAGAAATCGATAATTTTTGCTAATTTTTTGTTCAGTGTTTTTTATATTGTTTGTCGAACGTATTCATTATTTTTTGCGATCAAAACATCACAACTCAATTATAACTATAATTAATCAATTTAAGTGAGTTTGAATTATTCTCATCTAATTGGACATATGATTTGGTTCCAAACTGAAGTAACGATTTTTTGTTTTTAATATTCCCTTTTTACTTTATGAATTTCAAACTAATTTTTTACAACGTTTTGATACGTTTTCACTCACTATATCATTCTCTTTTCATTATCTTTTGAAAAAGAAGGTATATTTCGTATTAAATCGAAACTAACCTTTTGATTGAGTCACGTGATAAGTTTATAGATTAATCGTAAAACCGATATCACACAACATAACATATCACATAAAACCTAACCTTCGGTGTTGTACTTTTTCAATTTCAAAAAATATGAAAAAAATGCCTATTTTGCCTGCAGAATCATTTGATTCAATCAGAAGCCAAATAAAAAAAGTTTAAATAACCAATCAAAACGCGACATCATCGCTATCACGGCCATTATAAGCAGGGATACAACTACACTCAGCATACACAGGTACAGAAATATCGCAGTTACATAACAGTTATTTCCATTTTTCTATGAAATCGTCAATAAACGAAATGGAATTAAAAAAAAAAGAGAAGACAAAAAAGCGAAGAAAAAAATATATCCAGCTACTTTAGCTTATTGTAAAGTTTATTCAAAGAATTGGGAGCAATAAATAATGCCGGATTCTTTCCATTCGTTTTACATCCACTTGGGCAATATTATTGACGAATAAATAATTTTGCACGAATTCGGAATATGTATTACAGCGCGCGCCGGAGTGATAAAGCTTTTATTGAATCTACGTTCTAGCACGCGGCGTATTCAGAACGTGTCGTACTGGTCTTTTCTCCAACAAGGTCGCTTGTAAGATATTTTTCTCCGCGGAAGGTTGCATGTCTGCGGGATGCATATGCGCCACGTATAAGTATTGGTAAAGCCTTTAGAATTAGTGCTTAGATTGATGCTCGGGTTCAACTTGAACGGAAGAAGTGAATGATTCTATGGTACGAGATTCTCGAGAAGCCGCGTGTGAATATCGATGAGCGTCTGCGAGACCGGCATAAGAAAATTGTTAGCAGAGCAAAGGCCGAATGCTAAAAGCGTGCTAAAAAACGTGGCGGATCTTTTGTTTCGGTTTGTTTCAATTTTTCTTTGTTCTTCGGCGCTGAGTTTTGTTGCGGGCCGGCTCTCACGTAAACGATATAAGAAAAACGCTCTCTCTTTTGACGTCTTTGTTGAACGAGCGGCTGGTGCCGAAAAATTGACGTCGTTGCGTGTGATTATAGTTAAAGAAGTGTCGCTCTCGTTTCGACAAGCGACTTAAAAAACGCCCTTCGGTCGGATATTGAAATGTCATGAACAGGATTACATTTCAGCCTCGCATCTCATGGATGCGTCGCGCCGCCTCCGATAAGTGTTGAAGACTGTCAAATTTTTGCTCACATTGTCGCTGCGAAATTGCATGCAATTATTATTGACGTTCGCAAAACTACCCTTTCACTTTACTTCTAATGGCCTATTCGTAAGAGCTAGTCGCGCGCAATGGCCGAGTGTACCGGAACCGACACGTTCCTTCCGTTAGCGTCAAATTTCCCGTGAATAAACACGATGAAAAAATCATGCAGATTTCGTTCGATCGATATATTAGCCGAATTTTCGAATTTTCGCTGCTTTTCTCCCCAGAGTTCGCCTTTGAAAATATAACAACTTCCGAGGGTGGAAAAATTTTTTTTCATTCCCTTCTACTATTTTACGATTCATATTTTTACACCATGAAAGAAAATGAAGGAAATTTTCTGAAGAGTGAATGGAAAATTCGTATTTGAAAAATTGCGTAGATTTGATTTTTTTAAAAAATTTTTCTCCTTCTTGGATAGGGAATTGCAATTTCCAATCTGCATCCGTCATGGAGGAAAATATATTTTGAAAATATAAGTGAAATACGTTTTTGATGGTATGAACGATATCTCTGACTATAGTTTTTGTATAAATTTCATTGTATACATCTATAAAATATAAAATAATATATTTATTTTCATTTTATAATATTGTTGATGATAATAAAATTGAATTTTATTCATAAAAAAGTACGTAATACAAAATGGAGAATAAATAAAATTCGAAATATATATTGAATATCGTTTTTGTTTGTTCAAAATAGGATAGTTACAAATGATTGAATTTTGTGGTTAGAAATATAAATAGGAAATTTTCGAGTGAATTAATTTTAAAGTTTATTAGCGAATTAAGCACTTGTATCAACGATAATCAATTATGACATGTCAAAATAAAGATTGATGTTGGAATCGGATTATAGTGTTAAATAACATATCGCACAAGTGTAGGTAAACTTTGAAATTAAAAAGAAAAGTGAAACCAACGGGGCAAAAGCCTTAAGTGTGTAGTTTGAAATATCGTTGACGAGGAACCAATACGTGAGATTAAGAAGGATAATTGCAAACTTTCATCAACTTTTGCGATAAATGGTTTGATTGTATTGACTAACATCTCAAAATACGTTCAACTAAAATTTTTTAAATAAAAATACAAACAATCTAAAACGTTAATTGACATTAAAATTGTACGATATCCGTGGTTTCAAATTAAAAAATCATGACATGAATTTGAATGAAAAAGCAGAAGTTGAAAATAGATTTTGTGAAATATAATAATTACAATATTATTGTCAAATTATTTTTAATTCTTCATTCTGTTTCATCAATTATCATTATCATTGATTTTTGTGGCATATTGATTGTTCATTTGAAATGAAATTTATAAAGTCCCAAAACTTAAATTGTATATGCTTGTCGAACTGTATCCCCAGGGATAACATGATGCTGAAAACTGAGAGTGTTGCATCTATTGGAACTTCTCAGATGCGCTACATAGGTTTTTCAAGCAAATAAGCCGGATATTGTCCTTCTCGATTTTGAAGTGAATACGATTTTCGTCACTGAGATTTCGCTTTGCCGAGTACCGAATTGAAGTAAATAAAAACGACAGTCAAACGTAATAGATATTTATTTTCAATAACGGAAATGGCGCTTCAATCGTCTGCAAACAACGTTCAAAATGTATTTTTGTTATTAATTATATACATAAAATATTTATAAAACAAACAAAAGCCGATTGAAACGCGACTCGATATTTGTTATCGATCTCATTTGTCGCTCGGCTGGTTTTTATTTTCAAGATTTACTTTATCATTTGCGATGATTTTTTCGTTCATTCCTTTGATCGATGCATGTAAATTTGCGATTTTGAGAAACATTTGTCACGCTGCCATATATATGTTAATAGATGATTTTAATTAGACACTTCCTGTAATTGAATGTGCAACCACGTAAATGTTAATAGATTTATGCCGGTCTTCCATATAACCGGTTAAATTCAAATGAATGAAACCGAAACATGCAGACAATTTAGTTGTCTTCTGCAGCAATCAATGCGTAGTAATAAATACAACAATCAACACGTTTTAATGCAATCACGCATTTGCGCGGACATATTTACATCGGCGCACGGTAAACTGCAGGTGGCTCACTTTGGTAGATAAAAAATTCTGCGAGTCGTAATATAAAATTGACTATCACAAAGTTTTTGATATGTTTCGTTGGGTATCAAAATTAGTTTAATAATGATAACACTCGATCAGATAAGAATAAATCTCAATTTTAATGAAATCAGAACGTTAGAGCAAATCGTAAAATCCACTAAATTACGAGCTATTTCAACTTTTGTGTATAAAATTTAAACGAATTAAGAACGGACAAGACCATTGAAACTTCAAATAGAGTTGTAAAGTATGCGATGGTGGAATCATAAAAGTTGAAAACTTCGTTTTATCGCCCGCACTGTGATTAATGAATATTTTGAAATTAATTCGAAAAATGTGTCTCGTACAATTGCGAAACTATTTAATTCAAAAGGTCGTAGGCGTTGGTTGAATTACAAATGCGGACCTTTTGTTTGAACTCTCGGAGTAAAACAAAATTTGGCTCAATTATTATGTGTAAATTGAAACCCGAGTAATCCGTGTCACTTTTTTTTGTTGTTTTTATTTGTTATCCCGGATATTTTTGTTCGCACATTGATTAAGTTAATAAATCACGTCAATTTGGCCAGTGACATATTATTTTCGCTAGAGTGTAACCTGATATTTTGTTGTTACATTTTGCTAGTACAAATTTACGACGGAAATTTTGGTCGCGGCGCTACAAATCTTGTTTTCACGTTGCAGAGCTAAACATCTACGCAGGTAACAAAACACTCTCGCCACTTTATAAAATTTCTGCCTCAGTTCATCAACGCTTAATTCATAATTCACAACTGCTTTCGCTTAGCGCTAGAGAATCGGTACAAAATTTTACAAGAACCTGTTTTGTGCACAATACACACAACTCTCGAGAGTCACATTAAGCAAGTTACAAGCCGCAAGAGTCTCCTGTTCTTTATGTACCTTTGGCTGTGAGCTACTTCTTCTTGATTATCGTGGATTTATCGCCTAAATGAGTTGATCATCGCGCGGGTAAAGCACTAAATAAATTTGTTTGACACGACAAATTATTCCACAGCCCAATTCATCCAGAGGGGAAGGGGGCTCGAACATCTAATTGGACGAAACAACCAAGTTTGACTAAATTTTGATTTTAAATAATTGACTAAATCTTCAAAGTATGGGCAAAACTTTGTGCGTTACGTGACAACGTGTTTGTAATTTGACAAAAGTCCGTCAAAACTTTCCGAGTGTTTGCAAATTTGTCGATAATACTCTCGCGCTAGGTCACGGTGACAATTTTTTTTTTTGCAACTACTGGGATTGTCTTAAACTCATTACCTGCCTCAACATAAATTCAACTTGCCATTCTGACACTGAAACGCCTCATCCAATCAAACCTAAGAATGTATGAAGAATGGCTCCAAGTTTAAGCGTGCCCCAATAAATTCTAACGTTTTATCCAGTTTCAACTGATCTTATATGCGAAGCGACTGGAAATAATTTTCAGTGTTCAAATTTATTTTCTAATCATCCAGTTATGAAAGTTCGAATTTTCAATTTATCGATGGTGGTGTTTTACATATAAAATGAAATACCATATATGGAATGTAAACATGTGAAAATATATTGGTTTATATATACCGTATATATGGTAAAATTTGTACTAAGTATATAATTATATAAAAATATATCTATTCATAATATATATATGCGTCTGCTTGTATAAATATATTGAATTTGTGAAACATGTATGTCCTTGTACATGTTTCTTTTTATAGAATATATATAGAGATACATGCATAAAAGTATACATATAATCTATAAATACAAATTTTGATAAAATTTGACTGACATATATATATGCGAATGAATAAACTATTGTTTACTCAGGATGTTCATTTATTATACTCCTTTTATTTATGAATGAAAAAACAATCACATCATATAAATCAAACGCGATTTCATTAGCTTTGAACAAAAGCAAGTGATTGTTATGTACTGTCTCGAATGGCACTCTACAGATTGTACAACAAAAGCTATCAAATGAATAAAATGATATTACTTTTTCTTTCTTTCAATGTAATATTGACTGGGTAAATTGACAATTTCAATTCAATTTAAAGTCGTGATTTATGAATTTAAAGATATGAAAACTCATGTATCAAACATTAAAATACGAAACTATCAGTAGCACTCGAAACAATATAACATTCCGGATCGTTTTTATACTCATCAAGGGGTCAGGTCGCACCGGCGCAGAATTCAATTAGGAACTGATAATTGTCTTCTCACCCTATTGTCTTTGCACCCAATCATCCGGTACCTAATTGACCACACCCAATCGTCATAAACTCTCTACGTGGCAAATAAAAAAGTCCAGGCAAGCAATCTATACTCAAATAAAAGATAAACATTTACAGCTTCCTGATTACATTGAAATGAAACAAACAATTTTAAAGGCGGGGTTTATAGGATGAGTGAAAAACAGTCAGTAGATGAAACTTTGAAAAATCTTGTTGTTTTCTTAAAGCTTGCTGAAAATAAAATCGATTAAGCATCTGAGAAGAAAATATTTCACTTACAAATTGACATGATATATTGGTATAAATATCTTTTGTATATTTTGGGGAATTTGACATGAAATATCTCGGGTTGAAAATCACTTTAAATTTTGCAATTTTGCAAATAGAATTAGAAGATAGAAGTTAGTTTCATTTTAAACAAATATTTTAAAATAAATAGTATTATATTAAATATTAAATGAAATACTAAATTGAATTTAGTATTAAATTCAATTTTAAATACAATTCTCAACATTTTCCATGACAAAATTTACATAAAATGATTTTTTCAAGTTCTGCGACATGATTATTAAGATTGTTATATAAAGGAAACTGAAAAAACAATCATAGCTATGAAAAAAAATTCAAACGTTTACCATTCTGGTTGTTAAGAGAAAAAAGATCGTCTGATTTTTTTCGCTGGAATCGGCTGTATTATAATATTTCTCAGAACCTTAAATCCATTTAGATAAATAAATTAATCTTAATAAGTCGAATTGCGTATTATCACTTGTGTTCTGCTCAGTCTAATTAACCATTTTCAGATATCGTTCGTTATTATATCTTTACTTGCATTATCATAACGATGCATGTGTTGTTTCTGCACCATACCGAAAGAGTAATCCTTGAGAAAACAGTCCTTTTCTAATGAGTACTTGAGTCTTTGTAATTAACAATGAAAATACAAACCAAACACTGTTCACGACGTTTCCTTTTTTGATATTATCATATTTCATTTATACATGCTTATTTTTATTGAACAAAAGAAAATTCAAAGAACAGCTTCAAGTTAAAAACTTTAAATGAAAGTGAGGGAGACATCGAATAATGAAAAGATTGAATTCCCATTTGATTGAAGTTTTTCTGGAATTACCGATGAAATACAGTTTTCCAAAAGGAAAACTTCTTTTTTATTCAGTGAACATTTGTTTCAATACTTTGTTATTCTTCGAACAGTATCTATGAAAACCAATAAGTTTACTTTGAAGGCAAAAATAATTATATACCCGCCATGTAATTTCTATCTGCGGATAAATGTTTTAATCAAGTTAATATTTTGTATTTTAAACGAAAACAAATTTTTGTGGGAAAATACAAACCTGTGGAAAAATTTATATAAATGAGTCACGAGAGCATCCCTGCAGGGATTTTATACAGTACCGTCTTTATTGTTCAATTATTCTACAAAACTCGAGAGCGGCAAAATAAAGTGGCTCGCATCTTCAGCAAGCTGCATGAAAGACAAGCCGAGGTATTTGGCTGACCGAAATAAAACAGATCTACTGGCCGACCGCTGATGAGTTCTGCTTCAGCGGTCGAAACGATTGGAATTTGAAACAGCGAGTAGGAGATCAACGTAAATAATGTTTTCACCCGCGTTGTATTGAAACATTTTTCCCCACATAAACCATATATAAATATTATCACGTTTTTTTTTTTTTTGTCATTTTTTTGCTCTATATAAACTTTTTCAATCTTCCGGCGGTATTGGTGCGCGTATTTTTTGTTAAACAACATTTGTGAGAGCGAACACGGCCATCCGCATTCATAAGCGATTATTGGCGACCGTTAACTCTTCGTATCTGGATTGACGCAGCACTTCTACACAGTAAATGTTGTCAGTTAAAAAAGAAGGAATTTTCGGGTTACGATATTGAATACTTAGCAATTTTATGCCCCAATGTGCTCGGTAGAAAATGTCAATCTTGTATTTATATTAAGCAATAACCTTTGCAGTTATTAATTTTTTATTGAACAAAATTTCTCAGGTTATTGATTTAAGGTGATTTTGTAGTCGAGCTTACCACTTCGAAAACAGGAGAGGTTGTTGAGAAAAATTGAATGTATTGAAAGAAATGAAATGCTGTCAAATTAAAAACCAGAAGTAAGAAATTGTGTGGTATAGTTTCTTGGACGAACATGTTGTGTAAAATTTTTATTAATATTATGATATTAAAATTATAAAATTTGGAATTCGGAGTCGTCGTAGCAGTTATGGAACAAGTTAAACATGCTAGTCATTCACTTGGAGTTAAAATATTAAAATAATTGAACATCTGAGAATAGAGTTTTCGATTAAAATTTAACATAATACACAGGAATAGCTGGGTTTTATAACAAATTTGAAATTGAATATTTTGAATTATATATGTTGAAACGTCTTTTAATTTTACTATATTATATATAAAAGTTAAAAATATATTGAATACCTTCAATTTCTGATATTTTTGACATAAAATATATTTTGAAAAGTATAATGTTTGGTCAAGTACAAAGTTATATAAATAAACACAAAAATCACTCTCGATTTGTTGTCACGCGCTGACTCGCTTGTTTTCTTTCGAGCCTCTGTAAATAAAAAGACGTGTCAGTTTGAAAGTTAACCTATTAGAGATAAGCTAGTTCAAAACAAAATAATAATGGTAGTTTACAGTTTATGAGAAGTAACGAGATATTTCACATTAATAAACGCTAATTATCTTAATTAAAATAATGACATTCTTCCGTCATATTGATTCGCATTTGTTTTGACAAAAAATTGAACATTGATCTGTCACGGAGTAATGACACGTATAAAAATGTAACTTTCGATCACTAAAATGAACTTTTATGATGCTTTTCGTGAGTGTGATTATTTCATGAATTGTTAGAGACTGATATATCATTCTATATTTTATTCTTTACTTTTGACATGGATATGTCTCACGTTTATGTCTGTGCTTGACGATTTTACTTCCCTTGTAAAAAGAATCATATATCTGTATGTTTTGGTAATAACTAAGAAAGTGTAACTTGCACTTACCTCTGGTTATTACCTTAATCCATAGATGTCATGCATACATAAACCATATTTACAAATATATGATCCGTGAAATTATATGTTGATCTTATATAGTCTTATATGTATTATTATAAATTATACAAGGAAAACACACAAACATACGACCAGTATATCATTCAAATATTTTCAAAGTATTTGAATAATATACATTGCTAAAAATAGTATTATATATATATGAATGGCTAATATTGGATTTTTTTTTACTAAAGTTGCTGTTGGCAAACAGGAAGAAACAAAACAAGGACATGTGTCTTATACAAGGATATCTCAAAGACATATCCATGTCCCCATGCAGCGGAAGTCATTTAAACTTTTTTTTGTTTTCTTTTCACTACTTTCGACCCGCTTACAAACCGACTGAATAAAAATGATTTCTCTTTATGTTTTAGCGCCCCACAGCGCAATCTTTGACGTGACTTCGGCGAATAGGACGGAAAGCCGGAGATTGAGACGTGGGTTAACCACTTAACTGAGGACCAGCTGTTCGAAGTGATGGACAAATTGGAGTTTGTTCACACGGATGATCCCGAGAGATGCAAACTTTACCCGTACAGGTATTTATTTCACAAAAACTTGCTCGAACGGATTTCAGCTATTTGCTTCCCCATTTCTTTCATCATCTCTTTATTTTCACATATTTCAAACACGTCAAATTTTCAACTTTATATTTTGTTTTGCACAAACGGACTGATTATTCAAGCGGTTGTAATGAAACTCAAAGACAGATTGGGATCGTTTGCGCGTATAATATGTTATATGTTAATTATTGTCACTGCTGGTGTGACGAAAATGAGAATCGAGGCGGGATAACTTGAGCTTAAACACGCCACATGTGACTGAATTATGTTTTGCTCCAACATAGATTTGGCAAGCTAAGCTTGTGCATTATCGAAGTAGTTATATCTCAATTGTGTTATTATAATTAAGTCATTCGGAATGGGGTGGCATACCAACGGCTGTTCGACAAAGTTCCAAACCCCAAAATTCTAAACTGCAAGGCCAATGTTTTCTTTTTAACTACGAAAACAGAACTGTTGAACCTTTTGGGTTAATTTTGTTTTAGTAGTTGATTGTTTCATAACAGGCGGATCGCGGTGAAAACTTACGTGGCTCGTCAAAAAGTTGAATTACGTCGGTTGTTTTTTCAGTGCATTTCAAATCAATTGATCTCCATGAAAAATGACCGCCAGTAGCTCGAAAATCACGCAACGAAGTGAACATCAAAATATCGCGTTCGTGCTCTTTCGAATGTTTATTCGAAATGTTGATTTTTGAATGAGCTAATCTCATAGTTCAACCTCGAATGTTGAAAATAATTCATGTTTTTACGACCAGTTGTATAATTGCCGATGAATAAATGCATCACAGATAAATCAATAATCGATGAATAGAACCGACAATATTTAATAATAAATATGCAATTAGAATTCTCATCGCTGATTTGTGATATGATATTTTATATAAATTAATTATAAAATCCATGATAAAACAGGCAGGTCGGTGCTGATTCTGATTAATATATTGTTACACACGCCGAGCAGTTCAACGTGTCTTCATTGCTCTCAGTAACATTGGTTTATAAACATCTCTCATAATGTTTTGTTCGTATAAATTTTCGGAATCATTAATGGCTTCATATGGACTTTATAAAGTTGGTTCCTTGAATTTATGAGAATATTATCATAATAAATAATAATTTGCAAACATATAATTTGTTTCGTGTAAATGGATTTTGCGCGAGTGAATCTCAGTTTACGTTTCATCCATCAAAAATATTGGTGACGAATGGGCATGCACTACAATTCATCAAATGTTGATAATGATCGAAACAAATCATTCGAACGTCGAAATAAAAAAAAAAAAAAACAACAAATCCATAGTTTTTATAACAATGCCAGGTTTGAAACAACGTGCTAGATTTATTTGCTGTGATTGATCACTTTTTAACTGACATTCTTTTCAATTACGTTTAACACGCAACTACTAAGCTGTAGCCAAATTTGTTTAAAAAAAATTCATCTTTCTGAATAAAAGCTGGACCAAAAAGTTTCCAAGAATTCTTACTATTTTAATTTGCCCTGCACTGTTGCGCGAATTGGAACCTCAAAAATTTTGTGGTCAAATTTGTCTTGCAATAAATAAAGATATACATCGTTTCATCTAAGTATGTTGTATTTTATATATGGAACAATATATAACAAACCATATATGTTCTCTCATTAGAAATTATATGTCCCATTTGTATAAGTATATTTAAATAAATATTAATATTTGAAAATAATTATAAATGGATCGTTTGATTGGAAATAAGTACACGTATCATATATAAAGCCATATATGATCTTATGAAATTGAGAAAAAGAATATAAAACAAAGAAATCCGATACTTTTTGTTTCGATTTCAATGTCGAACTCCATCATTACTGGAGTTCCAATTAGCGTCAAAAGAAGGGGCTCTGATCGTAAATTCAAAGCGAATTAAAAACAGTTAAAGAACGCCATAATTTGCGACAAACTCCATGCAAGCAAAAGTTGAAAAATAATGATATGCGTTCGTACGTGGAACAAACAAGCAAATTGTATCAGCAAAAACACGAGGAAAAAGTTGACTTAATTTGTGCTTTGATGTGACTAAACTCATTTTTCCAACGACACTCGTAATATTTACTTCGAAATATTTTTCGCTTTTCTTACGTTCTGTTGTAGGTTTATAATATACACTTGGAAGTTTATCGAACGGCGTCTTTGCCTATATCTTTGCAACGATAAACGTGTAGGTTTTCTGCTTGATAACAAAAATCATAGTTTATCGAATCCAATTTTATTTTAGATACGCTGTTTGTTCAGACAATTGTTTCTCCAAAAATAACAAATCAGACTCTTTTCAAATTAAGTCATATTTCCTTCAATTTATTTTTGGGATTAACTTGGGTATATATATTTTTATTGATAGATTATATTTTTATATATTGTATCAACTCACATCAAAATTTCCGAGATACTTCTGTCAAATATATATTCGAGAGACGGTTTATTTATTACAATTTTGAAGGAAAATACACTGACTTTAAATTACATGTTTGCAATGTCGATAAAGTCTATCAAATTGATGGTAATATAATAAACTAAAGAAGATCTGTTTCGATTCAAAGAGTATTTTTTATTTTTTTTTTTTTTCAAAACATTTAAATGAGATCAAAATCATTATTTTTTACAGAAACGGTTCAATAATGGCCAGCCTTATGCTTGTTTGCAAATTGAATTTAGCTGTGGAATTTAATTTCGCGAATTGTGTGACTGAAGCTGTAGCGAATTAATAAAATTGCAATTAATTCTAATTAATAATTAAACACGAATGGTGTGATAGGAACATTAATGCGGATGCTGCGATCTTAACTAAAATATTACGAGGCTGCATTGAAACCGGTTTAAGAGAATGTACGAAGGAACTTGTCGAACATGTCAAGCAATGGAGACAAATTAAAGGGGCGTGTACACTCTCGCTACGTACTATCAGAACGTATGACACAATTTTGAGAATGTTCGTATTGTCGAAGCATCTCGCTTTGTCTTCGTTTTGTCTGAGAAAGAGAATCTATACGAAAATACGATATTTCTTGAACCCAACTAAATTCAAACTTTTAGAAATCAATAGATTTTGCACAATTTTTTTATATTTAAAGTTCAATGAGAAAAATACAGTGCGCCTTTCACCATCGGTGATTTGTTTGGTTAAAAATTGATCTAGTTGGGAAACAAAATTAAATAAACATCGTGATTATATACTTTATACTCACATGGCGAGAAACTCATTTTAGATACATTATGGTATCGAAACAACGTCAAAACCTAAATTGTCAATCCAGCTGCGACAATCGGAAATTATCTCCTCTGTTTATTGGATTATGTTTTTCGTTAACCAACTATATAAAAATTCGTAAATTGCTTTATCTACGTGTCATTTATATGAGAAATATTTAATGATGCGTATATAGACATTTATGGACCACAATTAGTATTTGTGCCTTGAATATAACTATATCTATGAATCGTGTAAGAGCATATGTGGATTCATAAACGAAATATATAGTTTTAGAAATAAATCTCATACGCATTAGAGAAACGAGAATAAATTGATATGAATAATTATTGAGTTTTTCATATATTTTTTCATTTGAATAAGATTATATTCAAAGTCATAAGCTAGATTCTGAGTTAGAAACAAATTTAGGAGGTTGAAATTAAAGTTCGTATTTTACTTAGAAGAATATTAGAAATGTGAATTTAAAGCTGCATGAATGTATTGCCAGAAATTGTTCGACGGTATTGGAATCGTGACAATTTATTTTAACTGCCAACGTGCGGGATGATTGTTGGATTGAAATTTCATTTTCAATTTTAGCTTGAAAAGCATCTTGATTTATTTCCACACCGATCATTGGCTGCGTAGTTTCACATTGATTGTAACGAATCCACGTGACATGTCCAATTGATGGTGACGAATCATGTAACCATCCAATGTATAAGTTTGCATATAAATTTTTCATACAAATAATTCTTCTTCTCTTCAATCAATCTTTCAATCCAGAATGAATTTCAAATAAAATAAGGAACATTTGTTTTTAATCACTCCACAAAAGAACAGGTAATTATGGTAATTCATCATTCAATTTTAGCCTTACTCTATACATTACAATACAATCCTATGTTTCTTGCTCTTGGATATTTTAACTTGCAAATTTTATTACTGTTATTAATCAAATCATGTGCATCGTTATATGTAAAAGCGAAAAATCACGCAAGTGTAACTAAAACTGAAAATAAATCAAAACTTAATGTTCACGCTACAGAAATTTGATATGCTAACAAAATTTAGGCGGTTGACATCTGTCACTGTAACATCCAGATGACAGGCATAGATTACGTCAAAAATTTTGCGTCAAAAATTCGACAAACAAAAAATTTTTTTTTTTCAAAAGTCACGAAATGTTTGATTTGTTGCAAAAAAGTTCTGTCTTTTTATTTGTTACAGCAGTATAGTTTGTCGGATAAGTAAGTCTACTCATTTCTGATTTCACGCGAAAACTCAAGTTTTCGCGTGAAGTAAACAGCATACTGTGATACAGATTGTTACACAAGTGTGTGCTGGTCACTTTAAGTAGGGCAGCTTAATGTAGCGGCGGTAAATAAAAAATTGTTCACGCGTCTGAGCAGAATTTAATTTCGTTCAATTTACTTTTACACGACACAAAAATCTTATCCAAGTTGCACTCGAAATTTGAATAAACGAAAAATTTAACTTATTGTCAAAAGTGGAAGACTTCAAACTTATTTTAACTGCATTTTCATTCAAAATAAGTGACGAAATTAACTTATAAATGCGTCTTCAATTGAATTGGAGTTTTTAAATTTTTGCAAAAAAAAAAAAGAAAAAAAAGAAAAATTTCATTTATTCAAATTTCAAAAAGTGTGTTTTGCTTCAAAAGTAAGTTGATTTTGTGTTACAGATCGAGCTTGTTCAAAAAGTAGAACATACCAGGATCGAGAAGAACGGAAATATCATTCATTTAAAATTAAATTTACAAACTAAATTTGTTCGCGAGAGGAAATATTCATTATTATTATATAGCTGGAAGATAATGATTTAATGATTCAGTTGAATTATAATTATTATTATTATTGCAGAAGAAATTTTTTATTGAGATTATTGAAAATTGTTTCAATATTATATAATACATAAAATTAGAAATTTGGTTTATGAAATTATAAAAATTGTTAGAAATATTTTTTGATTCGTAATTGCGTCAAGCTCGGTTTTAAAGTAAAACTTTGAAATCAGTTATTTTCCTGTGCTAAATAACGTATTCGGGAAAATGCAATTCCTTGAAGCTTAGAGTTTCCTCTTTGGCTATACGAATATCCCTGACATAATATGTATTGTACATTTAATTATTAAAGTTATCTCGATAAATTTGTAACTTATTAAAGGTAGCTCGTAAAACCTGCAGAGCCGCTAGACATTTCCGTCTCTGCGGCGCTTTCAAAACGGCGTGACAAAAATCACTTGCTCGGTTTGCAAGACAAGCTAAAGGAAACGTGTTTCCGCCGGTAATTTTAATAAAGAGAATGACTTTCTTTATTTTCCTTTGCATAAAATATGAGTAAAAATATTATACACGATAAAGAAAATGTGAGTTGAATTAAAAAACGTACCTTTTTTTGTTAAATCTCGTAGCATTTTTCCTCTGCACTTGCAAATTATTTGAAAAAATGAGATGTCTTAATTATATCATGAGAGAGAATAAGGAATACTGAACAATTTTTTTAAATAAAAAAAAAAGAATGATTCATATAAGTGACGTCGTCCTTGTTGCACTTTAAAGCTAATTTAACTCTGTTTCAAAGTTTTGACCATGTCCTAAGTTGAGCTATGCATAAGTTCAAAATGAAACAAACAGATGCTTCTGAACAAGTTGTTCAGTTACTGCTCTCTGAGCAAAATAGATATTCGTTTAATTACCCGACCACTTAATTATTATTCTCGGCATCCCTATTGACAAAATGTACTCAATAAGTCACTTTGATTTTCGTGAATTGTTGAAATGTTTCTTGAAATAAGGCATTGTTACCTATTGTTATTCCATTTTATTGCAACCTGTTTGATTGCAACATTCAGTTCAAATACGTACCAGCTTTGTCACAATTTAAATACATCTCACAGTTTTGCTCAAAAGTTAGTTTACAAAATAATATATTTATAAATGAAACAATTCAAAATTATCTTTGTTGCAAGTGGAATTTGTCGGTACAAAATTAAAATTAATTAAAAATTGTTACAAGCTTTTCATACATTTTTTTACAAACTTTATTGAAATTTTAATTTTCATCAAACTCATATAGAGTTATAGTTAGGGTTTTATTATATTACTCTAAGTACCGATAACAGTAAATGTGTCATAAAGCGATAGGTGATAAGAAATAAGAAATCGCAATTCTACTTCTGATTCAGATTTCATTATGAGTTATTAAACTTGTTTCGCGACGAAGTAAATATCCTGGTTTTATATTCATCTTTTGTTGCATTCGAGGATAACGAAAAAATTTATATCTTGCGATTTCGTTAAGTCCGGAGCACCTTAATGAATGGAGATAATTAAAAATTAAAAAGATGACTTAAAATTGAATAAAATTTGTGGTATTTCTGAAGATGATTTTCACACTTTTAATATCTACGTTCTTCAAATTCTGTTGGCTGTTGTAATTTGTGATACAATGGGACTAAAAATGTGTCATTGTTTGTGAATTTGGTTTTGTCAACTTAATTGGAGTTTTTACGAGCTTCTTCAAATGTCCACTTTTCGCGAAACTGTTGGGACAGCACAAAGACAAACAAAAACACTTTTTTATTTCAACACTTGAGTATGAAAAAAACATTCTCTCAAATGTAGCGTACAGTAACAAAAATGAATACATTCTATAAGTTAGACGAACACAGGGAGTTTGCATTGTTATTAAGTTTTAACACAACAAAAGTTTTTCCAAAAGTATATCATGTGTTGTTAAACAAACTCAATTATTATCAGTAATCAATATTTCAGGATATCAAAAGCCATAAACTTTCTTGGAAATGATGAAAGTGTATATTACATGTTGTTATGTTTGATCCAAAATTCGTTAAGGAAACGACTTTTATTTCAATGAACCATGATATAGAGAAAAAGTATAATTGCTTAAGAAAAAAAAATCTATGTGCTAAGAAATAGAGTATATTATCAATAATCAATATTTCAAAACATCAACAGACATCAGACAGAAAATATAACAGGCTGCTATTTCTGATAAAAAAAAAATTGTTAGGGCAAAAACTTTTATTTAATAAACCACGTTACAAAGGAAAGTAATTTCTTAGATAGAAAAATGTGACTCAAACAAGAGTATACCTGACAGTCACTTATCATCGCCAATCTTATTCGGTTTTTTGTATATTTTGCATGTAAAATTTCTCAATCATGTTAATCTTGCGGTATTGTGTAACTTTGAACATTAAACAGTCATCGCTAAAACACATGATAATCTCGTTACTTTGAATCGATTAAAAATTAGAACAATATTGTGTCTTGACACTATCGTATAAAAATGGGAATCTTACATTCTGAAGTTGCATGTTGAAACACCATTAATGCGATAATTCAATATTAATCTGTTACAACGACATGAAATATTAATTCAGATGGCTGCAATCTCAAATCCTTTTAATGCCAATTCAAATGGATCAAACTTTCAAAACTACGCCCAAAGCATTAGATTGAATAATCAACCGAGTAGTTTATAATTGTATCAAAACAGATCTTGATTTGGTACATCATTCGTAATTTTCTTCATATTGTCAGTAACGACCAAATTGTTTAACAACAATTTACAACGACATGTTTCAAGAAAAATTAAAATTTGATTTTTTAAATTTATAAGCTTTGAATAATTTATCATTGATAAATAATTGAAAAATTTTAACGAACAAAAGAAATTAAAATTGAAGAAAAATTCTCGGTTGTTTATTATCAGTTTGCTAAACAACGATCTCATTTCTTGGAGATATTCTGTTCGACATTATTTACATTGACAAACAAAATAGAAGCAACAATGGCTCAAGCACTATTTCATCAGTTGATGTTACTCAGCGTCAAGGTTATATAAGAACTAAAGATTTACTTTATAAAAATGAAACGAAAACAATTTCCCGATTGAAAGCATAAACTGAACACAAGTAAATTTAATCTATTGAGAAATGACACGGTGTTTGTATATTTTGACGTTATTAGAAATTGGTCCGGAAATGAGTTTCATCGTTTCTCATTTCAAGAGGGGACAAATACGGTTTATGATTCGGGTTTACTGTTTCTTTATATGATATTATGTCATGTTTAAATTGATCTTTATTTCAAAACTAAAAAATAAACATATGTTGTATGTCACATAAGCATCTCGTATATATGCCTTGATATATATGGCTACATAATATGTAACTTACAGATAGGAAAATTTGAATACATTTGTTGCAAGTAAACGTTCAAAAAATAATATTAAATTAGTTTAGTAAAATTAAATTAAAAGCCACAAATCATATCCTTGTTTGTCTAAATTCAAACAATGCTGTTTTGTCTTAATTAGATAAACTGAGATTTTCCTTCAACAACCATATATGGCTGCAGAAATATGTGCATTTACGACTGCATAAATAAAATTTTACCTGGTTTGTGCTAAGATTCATAATAGCATCAATGTTCGTCCTTATTGAAATAAAAATAATGGTATAAACAATAAATTAGGTGCTCTCGTGCTTTTAGTGTTGTTGGCAACCTTATTCTCGTGTGATTTATTTGACGATAAAGTCAAGAGGGATTCTCGAGGGTTTTACACTCGATAACCCAATGGTCCCTCTGTTAGGTGTGTGGCAAGAGGACCAACTGCAAACTCAGTATGGATAATGGAGAAGAACCTTCGTGATAACTGTTATTATGCTCTGATGTAAAACCTTCCAAAATGTTGACACTGATATACAACGTGACTGTTGACTTCTTCATCTAATTCTGTATCTCATTATAATTTCAACTTTCATGATTACATAAGTCCGGAGAGTTAAGAGAAATGCCCCGCAACTTATCTCACTCATTACTTTTCGAGGTTTGCAAATTGTGTCCCGATAGATGGCGGGTCCATTTTTCATTCATTAATCATTCTGACAAAACTTTATTTTACGAATGACTGCAAAGTTCTGCCGTCATTTGATACAATTTCAATTGTAATGTGTACTTCGTTCAAATATTTGATCTCGATGGGATATATTGAATTCTATTTTCAAAGTATGTATTAATATTTTATTACCTTAATAAAAGATAGATTTACGATTTTACCATTTACGAGTGACGCATATCCGCCGAACAGTCAAGAGATCTTTTTCGCAGTACCATAAATAGCCAATGTAAAATGTGAAAAAGAAAAAAAATTACGAAAATCAGAATAAAATGGAAATTTTTTGATATCATATAGAAATTATTTGATGATTTCTTCATAAATTTCTCATCGATTTCGATTACTTTCAATTACAATTGAAATTGGATTTTTTTGCTGATCCCTCGTAGCTTTGCTTCGAATATTTCTTTATTTTCGACCCATTCATTATCTTAACAGCATCATTTAATTTACCTCGATTTTGTTAAAAACATCTGCACACAGCATTGCTGTGTACACGTCAAGTTGTTTATCTTCTGACCACACTCAGTTAGCCGACTATAACTCGGACTTAAGATTGTCATTTTTATTCATTCAAAAAATATAGTTTTTGATTCAAAATATGTCTCGGTCGGATTTACAATTTTTGCTCATCATTTTGCATATTTTCTTGCGCTAATCTGACAAGTTGTTTCTGATGAATAGTTGGCACTCGGTTTAATTTAACGACAGTCCTCCGGCTACGCATTATATTTGTTCGTGTAGCAACCTCGTATGTCAAACTAATCACACAATAATACACTGGATATAGTCTTAACTGTTATTACCCACTACATAGACTAAGAAATGTTCACGCTCGCTTATTCCATCATAAAAGATTCTTAATTTATATTTAGCAACAAATTTTGTTTCAACATTTTAAAGCCACACTAGATAAAGGTTATACGCAGTTAAGGTAAATTACGATGCATAAAAATGCACGATATCTATCCGAATTGAAGGAAGTGCATCAGATATGTATCATAGTTACATCAAGCCCAGTCCAATTTTCCATAAATTGTATTGTATTCATGTTTTACGGTACGTGACTTTCTCAATACAAAAAAAATCTTTTTTTTTTCGTTAAATTTTTGTCAACTAAAATGAAAAGTATAAACAAATTGTTTGTTTCGTTTAGTTTTCAGATAACGATTTATTTTTGAAAATAAAATAGAAAAAAATAGAACTGAAATTTGCAAGTTCGTTATATTTTTTTAAAGTCGGGAACTTTGCAATCATTTCAGATTTCTAGGTAAAATGTTTTGAGAAAATATCTATTGGTTTTCGGGTTAGCTGAAATCTCGAACGGAGCAAACCTAATATCTATTTCAAATTTGCCTACTTGTAATTTAGCTCATACTTGTGCTATTAAGTAAAGCCTAGTGGAACTCTACGCTCCGTTATTTACAAAATTATTTATGCTCAACAAATATTTGGCTGAACTTTGTTGCACACAATGAGTTAAGTAGTTTAACCATCAGTCTACCAATATCACTAAAGTAATGAAATTATAACTTAATTTATATCAAAACTTGTGGATCTGACCAAGTTCTAAATGAAAATACATTTTTCGTCCTTAATGTCTTTTCCGCAACATTTCCAAAAATCATTTTTAATTTAAATTTAATTGATATTTATGCCACAATATAACAAACAATTCAATTTATTATACCAACAGCTTTGCAAAAATGTAGTTATCCAACTAATAATTTTTGATAATTTCTTTTCAGTTTGTTTACTGCAAAAATAATGTAAAAAAATTAATTTAAAAAAATTAAAAAAATGTTGTTAGCTTTGGATCTTTTTTCATTAAGAATATATATATTACATGCACAAAGTATTTGTAGAAATATAATTTTTATTATTGTTCGATTTTGAACCCAAGTGTTGCTTTTGGGTTCCAAAATCTACGAGGGTTCCAGGGTAGGGTCGTCCTGGGCACTCACCTTGGCCGCAGCCGACGAAAATGCGACGGCGAAAGGAAGAAAATCACACAATCTGTTTTGTTTGTTTTTATTTAACACAACACTTTTTTGCGAACAAAAATAATCATTTGACCAATCAGGCGTGGTTTTTGTAAAAAGAAAGAATTGCGCGCGTGTGCAAAAAATACAAAAAAGGTCTTTGGTGCGTGGTTTTATACGAACTGTGGCGTCTCGGTACACCGCCTAGAGAAATAGAAAAAACGGGGGGCGAGGGGGAATGCCTGGAATGCGGGCCAATGTTTTGGTTTTGCAACCGCTCGAAAATGAAACAAAACGAATTTCCATTCAAAATGAAAATAACACTAATTGAATCATTCAATAATTCAACAATTATAAATATAGAAAAAACGAAAAATTGTTAAAAAATTGTTTCTCAATATGAAAATAAACTTACTAAACAAAATTATTGAGAGTGATGAGAGTTTATTTTTGAATGGTTTTCATGATTTGCATGACAAAATCGGTGTTCAAATTGGTGAATTGTAAATTCATTGAAGAGTGTATTCTTTACGACTGTTACCGTTGTCATTACGCAATTACAACAACGGGGTATACAATAAAAATGTGTCAAATGGCACACTTAAAAGTTCTCAGGCTAATAGTGAAGGTACTATTGATCCGCGAAATTTCAATGAGAAAAACGAAATCGCCTTCTGCTGAATTCAAAGGGTACCTAAAATGAAACTGTACTTGAGTATAGGAAGTCTTTTCGAACAGTTTGATTAATTTGCTAGCAGATTCTAACACCGATATAGCTTTTACTCGGGACAATTAAAAGGAGATCCTTATTGCAAACGTAGAAAGAATAATAGGTGACCGGACCCATATGCTGCACTATCATTCACTTTTACACTCAAGTGTTATAAGATTCGCCACGAGTTATTTTCAACATTTCCGCAAAAGATTTTCTTTTATATTTACCGCGTTTATGTATATATATTCGGGCGTAAAAAGAAAAATTGTCGCACATAAAAGAAAAATGATATTAATAGAAGTTCTGTAAATATACACATTTATCACTCTTGCACTCGGTCTTAGCTGCACCAACTGCCTCGTATAGGACGCCGTGTACGAAAAAAAAAAAAAAATGAAACGTGGTATCAAATGAAACGTAGCAATTTTTCTTGGCTTTTGAGTTTGGAATTGTGAGCAACAGAAAAAAAATTTTAAATCGTATCACGAGCAAAACTTCGTTATGAATGAAATTATGGTTACGCTTTGAACATTTATTTCTTCAATTACTGAAATCTGTGAGACCAGCACAACAGAAAGAAAAATTACCGTTTTTCATTCAGTTAAACGAGTTTACGAATTGCTAATATCAAAACGAAGGAAAATGGTCACATCAACATAAATATTATTTTGCGATAAATTTAAAGCGTTAAACTTCATTAGACACATCATTATAAATTATGATAGATCACTGATGACCCAAGTACTCTTGGGAACATATAAAATCGAACTCTACCATGAACACTGAAATAGTGATCATCGTTCATTTAGTTTCAAAAATGTATTCAACCAGAAAGTTTGTGTCATTTTTGTTATAAAAAATCTTTTATTCGAATCTCATCCGGTTATTTTAAAATGATATTTCTATAATGAAATGGTATCAATATTGTTAAACATTTTTTTTTGTATTTCAAATAATTTGGTGAATTAGTATAAATTGTGTGTTATTTCAGAAATTGGGGAACGACAAAATTCTCACAGGTCAGTACAGAAATTATTTACGAAGAAATGATAATCCGATTAAATTTCGTGACACCTGCAGCCGCATTGCAATAGGAACATCTCGATAAACATGAAAATGAATAAAAAAATTTGTTCGCAGAAACCTCGTGGAAAAAGTTGATAAGACAGTAACTTAGTGAGTCACGTAAAGTACTGCTGTTTCGATTTCACAAGCTAGAATCAAAGTTCATGATTTAAAAACAACGCCTGAATCATAAAAAAACTAGCGCATATTTTACAGTGCCAATTAAAAAATACGGGATTGCTTTTCAGTTTTTTTTTTTTTTTTTTTTTTCATGTTTTATTGAATTCAAAAACTCATGTCGTTTTAATGGGGGAAACTCTGTCAGATTAAATAAATCGCTTCTCCGTTAAGATAAAAGACATCCAATTGAAAAAAAAACATTATACAACATTTACGTAGAAATTTTGCCAACAATCGATTTTCATTTATAGAAAAAAATATTCTATTTTTTACGTAAAAGTAAATTCAAAAAATTTTTATCTGATATATGAAATTAAATGTTTTTTCTTCATTTTTTACGAAACCTTTTTGAACAGTTTTCAACATTACAATAAGTAGTTTTATATATGCGAGTTTTATAATCGCATATTTTGTAATACTCATAATTTTAAACTGAAAATGACCAAATCATTTAGCATACAGCCTCGAAATGAGTGAATATGTGCTTTAATCTGCGGTAGAATTACGAAAAATCTTGCCCTCGCTCGTTCAAGTAAAATTTAATTGAATTTTTTTTCATACGCAACTGATGCTGTCACGAAAGCTCAAGTCCCTGAGATTTGTATAATTACTTTTTTTCAGAACTCGTGATTGAATATTTTATTAATTTTCTTCTTTAATGCCTGTCATTAATTACAACGAAATGAACATTACTCCGTTGCAGGTCTCAGAAATAATTCCACTTGACCATTTTTCTTTGTTAATCTTTTGATTTCGTTAGCACTCTGGTTTCTATATAATGGCATCGTCTCGAAACTTATTATGCCACCAAAAAAACGAACAAACGAATGTTTGTACAAAACGGCGTTTTTACCAAGTGTTTTTTGCTGTCGAAATAGCAAACGCGCAGAAATATTCACACTCAGTAAAATTAATGAAGGATACTTGGGAAAACTGAATGCTGACACAGGTCGTAATGAAATATAATAACGGTTGCATAGGAATATACGTTTGCACAAAATTCAACATAAATTTGTACTTTGTTTTAGCGAATGATTTATACGGATCATTTGCCAATAAATCTAAATGATTTTTGCATAATCTTACGTTGTTCATAACAAAAACGATAACTTCGCAAAAACCTATCATTATTTGAAATATCTGTATAGCTAATATATCAGAGAAAGTTTTCGTATTTATCATATGCATTCAAGCCACGTTTTGAATTCCAATATTTATGAGTGCAACTGATAATACCACTAAACTTGCATTTTTAATACCACTTTCACGAGGGCAATAAAAAAATAATTCTTATTTATTCATTTATTCTTTAACACAATTTTTATAAAGATAACATTTTTGCCATATGGTAAAACAATGATAAAAAATATGCACACTAGAGCCTCTTGTGAAAAACTAAAGATTTGTGATAAATGCAGTTAAGATGTTTCCATAAAAGTGCAATAAAAAGATAAAATGAAAATAATCTTTTGCAAAAACTTGGGTCATGAATTGTAAAATTTTACAGTTCGTAATTGTTTTGAATTTTATGTGATGTAAATTTGACTATTTGGATGGGTGATATAATTTTATCCGTTACAGTAATTAATTGAACTTTATATGGTAGTCAGACCCAATTATGTTAAAATAAGTATAATCAAATTACAATAAAGTGAACTAAAATTTATTTAATTAAATTGAACCGGAAATGTAATTCTTAATGATGAAAAATTACAGTGGCGAATATCATCGTACAATTGTACGTTAGTAAGTACATGATTCAATTTGAAAAACAGAATGACTTTTGATGAGGACATAAATTGAAATTCAAAAAGTTTCACTAATAAGTGGGATAAAGGGGGGGGGGGGAATTGTACCAATTTCGATTGAAACAGATTCAGCAACTGGTGCTCCAAACTAAAGCCATAAGTCAGCAAAGGTTGTTGGACAAGAAACTTAGTTTTTCGATACCCACTGGAGATATTTTTCAATCAACTCGTAACTGAGAGAGACGCTGATACATTTATTGGTTTCCATGATACGCATTTGATTTTCATCGAAACGTTCATTAAACTTTCGCCAAATAAGAAGTGCCTAATTGAAATGGAACACATATATTTGCTCGATGAAAATAAAGAAGCCGAGAAAAAATTTGGAATGAAAAATGAATTTTAGGCAGTAGAATATTTGGACGTTCGTTGGCGCATTACTTGGGAGAAAATTTGCGATTTATGTGTCCTTAGAAATTTGAGTAATCGAAACTGATAATCAAATAGTTATTCCCATTGGAAAGTTTTAGCGAGCCAAGCGAAACTGATGATATGGTGTGAATATTGCGATTCTAGATCACCGAATTAGTTTTGACAATACATTTGTCAAATCGGGAACAAAGGCAAAGGTGAACGAAGTAAAACGACGCTTTAAGATCATAATTATGTGTTTGAGTACTATATAAAATGATCTATAGCTGAGCGATATAGTGATCAGTATTGTTCATATTCGAACTAAATAGCGGAACACTACCCATAAACTGATTATTGATATCGTGCATGAGGGGAGAATTTTAAGAAGCACCTTTGTTAGGCACAATGCCCGTTGCACAAACTTCACTCCATTGTCAAGCTGTTTATCTTTTGCTCGTGAAAAGGCTAAGACAATCAAATCAAATGCTTAGCAAACATAACGGAAATAATATCGTTTACTTTGTGGCAAGCCAATTTGTCATCTTTCGCGGATGGGTATATCGTGAAAATTTATCCCGTTCATACGTTTTGGAACGTATGTCATCAGATAAGCATGCGGTATCTTGTTATACGTGAAACGGATTATCTGATCCGAGCCGCACTGTCAATTCAACGAAGAAGTACCCCAGTCCAATCGATTTGCATCTTCTAAGAGATTTATAAAGCCAGAGATTACATTACCTTCATAAATTTGGGTTAACGAAGCGAGTTTATCGCGTCGATCGATACTTATTTAGTTATAACACGGTGTAAATATACGCGATCAATTATTTTGTCTTAGACAAATCTATATTATCGCGGGCCAACTTTAGAATTATCGGTTTAGCTTGGCAATTGCGCTGACCTCCTATTTTTCGTCATCGTCATTTTCTCCTCGTGAATCCACAGGATCAGACGTCATACATAACAACGTCCTAAGTGTTGTTCGGTGTCGCTGAACGCGCTCTCTCGTTTATTCCACTTTTAAAAGCCTCGATCTTCCGTTCTTGAAATTTAAAATAAAATTCCTTGCAAAAAAAAGTATGGAAAAATAAAACAAATGCAATTTTCACATTAGGTTAAAGTAATTCCCGTGAGTATTTCGTTTTAAAAAAAGAGATAAATTTATTCGAGTGGCGGAATAAAGTACTATTTAAGAAGGGTGATGAAAATAATTTTTTTTGTTGAGTCCATTAACAATGATGCTGGGGTTTAAATTATAACGCGACCGTGATTGTATGAGTATCAACGTTTGTTAGCAACAAAAATTAGTATAATAAATATAGCGCACCAAGACTAATAGCCGCCTTTATTCGAAGCAAAAAAAGAGGGGCAGGGTTTGAAATAACTATGTAATATTTTTTCGACTGCATTATACTCATAAAACTGTGTTAGTTTTATGAGTGAAAATAGCACACATAACGACTCGGCTTTTTTTTCCTCATTGTGAAGTGGCAGTGCTGACTGTAAACTGGTTTCAACACACCACTTTTTATAGATTATTAGAAACCGCGCCTCGCCACTTTGTGTATCGAGAAAATATCGAGTTCATTTTGTTTCTTCGTCAAACAAAGGAATTCCATTTATTCCTGTCGATTGCAATTCGCGCTCTGTAACAAATTGCAATTCCAAAATTTTCCACCGGTCCAAACAAACGCTACGGTTGGATTGCAGCAAGAAAAAAAAACTTCTGAAATTACATAAAAAGCCCACGCAGATATTGTCAGCGATAAGCCAAATGAAACAACCGGTTTTACGTTGGAACAATCGAAAAACCAGTGTTTATCAAGTGAAATTATCAAAGTTGTAAAAAAAAGACTTGATCAGCTTATAGAGTCAAAGTTAGAATCACAGCTGCTAACAACAGTGTTTTGTTTTAATTTGGTTGAGGCAGTTAAAAGACGTAAACATAACCTATAAAT
>JAAMPD010001229.1:0-27540 GCA_025266255.1 Trissolcus basalis | reverse complement strand
TGGCTTTCATGAAGAAAAGACGTATCTTCCTTGTCCGCGGTCTTTGCTAAAGTTAATTAAAATAAAGTAAAAGGAATAACGTAAAATACAAGTGTTTTCATTTTCACATTACCCATAATTTCTAATAGGTTATGGGCCCAGGTCTCGCGATTTTGGTGTGAAATGGATAACACGGGAAATCCGCGAAAAGGCATCAAGCCTTTTAACGGGGATCGTTATAGTACGTGGAAACAAAGGATCCGGTTTTTACTTAATGAACTCGGTATACTAAGAGTGATTGACAGTGAAAGAGACCCAAAAGACAAGGAATGGGACAAGAACGATAGAACTGCGAAAAATGTTATCGTGGAGTGTTTATCGGATTCGTTTATGGGTTACGCTAAACCTGAATTAAGTGCACGTGAAATTTTCGCCAACTTAGATGCGATCCACGAAAGAAAAAGTGTCACAAGTGTAGTTGCATTGCTAAAGAAAATTGTGCTTCTTAAACATAATAGTGACAAAACCTTGGCAAAACATTTCAATGAATTTGATGATATTATCAGTGACATGATTGCTGCGGGCATAAACATAGAGGAGCGTTTAAAAGTGTCATTTCTTTTAATGTCTCTGCCATCGACTTATGACAGCGTTGCTACAGCCCTAGAGACGCTGTCCGATGATGCGATGTCTATTGCATTTGTGAAAAACAGACTTTTAGACCATGAAGTGAAACTTGAAAATGAAAATCGTGACACTAGCTCAAAAGTTCTCCAAATCGGAAACAGAAGTAATTCATCCAGCAATACTAAACAATACTTGGGTAATCGTTCTCACTCCGGCAAATTTTCACATAAAAATTTTAATCCGCATTTTAAATCGACCAGAGGCAAATCAAGTTTCAAACCAAAAGGAAACCTGATTTGTTATTATTGTAACAAATCAGGTCATATGAAAAAGGACTGTTTTTATCACAAGCGGGAAATAGAACAACGAAAACGTAAAGCAGATGGTGGCAATATGGGCAACAACCAAGAGAGAGAGACGGGAAATCCAAGTGTAAACACAGTAGGAATTGCTTTCATGGTAGGAAATCAGTATGAAGAAATCAACATCGACAAGGATGACAACAAAGTGTCATTCTTACTCGACTCTGGAGCCACGGATCACCTCATAAACGATGTTACGTTATTCGACGAATTTGTGGAAATTCAGCCTCCACGCAGAATGTCTGTTGCAAAGAGCGGGCAGTACATCGAAGCCACAAAGCAGGGAGTCATCAACGGAGTCACAAACGAGGGCATTCCCGTGACCTTGAAGAATGTGCTTTATTGTCAAGAAGTTCCTTACAACCTGATGTCGGTCAGAAAAATGCAGCAATCAGGTTTGAATGTCAATTTCAATGAAGAAGGAGTACAAATAAGCCAATGTGGTAAAGTAATTATGAAAGGTAATGCTTCGGATAATTTATTTGCAATAGAAATAAACATTCAAAATAAGTCTAGTGGAAGAATTTATGGATCAGTTGCTTGCGGTTACAAATTATGGCATGACCGTTTAGGACACATTAGTAAAAGTAAATTTGTTGATTTAAAGAACAAAGGATTAGTTGATGACGTAAAATTAATTGAAAATGTTGAGCCTGATAATGATTTATGTGAGTCATGTATAAGTGGGAAACAGGCAAGATTGCCATTTGAGAAGTCGAAAAATAAAGAGCACGTAAAGCGACCATTATTTATTATACACACTGATGTGTGTGGCCCGATTACTCCTCCAACTATTGATAATAAAAATTATTTTGTGATTTTTGTAGATCAATTTACTCACTATTGTGCAACTTATTTAATTTCTCATAAATCAGATGTTTTTATTATGTTCAAAGATTTTATTTCAAAGAGTGAATCACATTTTAACTTAAAAGCAGTAAATCTTTATTCTGATAACGGACGGGAATATCTGTCGGGGGAGATGAAACAGTTTTGTATAGAAAAAGGTATTACATATCATTTAACAGTTCCACGGACGCCACAGTTGAATGGTGTGTCAGAAAGAATGATAAGAACAATAACAGAAAAGGCGCGTGCAATGATTGCAGGTGCAAGTCTAGACAAGGTATTTTGGGGGGAGGCAGTATTGACAGCAACAATGTTAATAAACATGACCCCAAGCAAAGCAATAAAAGCTACAAAAACACCATATGAGATGTGGCATGATAAAAGGCCTCGATTGAAATATTTGAAAGTGTTCGGTTCAACCGTGTACGTACATGATAAAACTAGGCAAGAAAAGTTCCAAGAAAAATCTTGGAAGGGTATTTTGGTTGGGTACGTACCGAACGGATATAAAGTATATAACGTGGAAACTGGCAAGTTTGTAGTGGTTAGGGATGTAATAGTCGATGAGACTAATTTCTTAGCTACGAGACCTACGTCTGTAAATGAAAAGGTTACTAGTAAGCCTGTCGAAATAGTAGAGTCTCAAGTGTCTGAAGGTCATAAATCAGATGAGTCCCAAAGTAAAATAGAAAGTAACACTACAGAAGAAAATACCGAAACAAATAATGAACAAAATAATTCTGTATGCGATACAGAGGCAAACAGAAATACCGTATCTAAAAATCGACAGGTATCCCCGGAGTTGAGAAGGAGTAAAAGGGTTAAAAGTCAACCCACTATATCATACAATGAGGATGATGATACATTAAATGATTATCTGTTATGTGCTCAGTCAACTATTTACAATGTTCCTAAAAGTTTTTCTGAAATTGAGAATAGAAAAGATAAAGTACAATGGCAAGCTGCAATTAAAGAAGAAATTGATTCTCTATTAAAGAACAACACCTGGACTTTGGTAGAAAAACCAGAAGGGAAAAATATAGTCAATTGTAAATGGATATTTACAGTGAAATACGATGAATTTGGAAATCTAGTTAAGTACAAAGCTCGTCTCGTTGCTCAAGGTTATAGTCAAAAGTATCTGATTGATTATGATGAAACGTTTGCACCCGTAGCTCGTATTGCAAGCTTTAGGTTTATGATAGCATTTGCAAATCAGTTTAACTTATTAATTCACCATATGGACGTTAAGACAGCATTTTTAAATGGTAAATTAAATGAAGATATTTACATGAAAGTTCCTGAAGGTTTAATAACTAATGATAACAAAGTTTGCAAATTAAATAAATCACTCTATGGATTAAAACAGGCTGCAAGATGCTGGTTCGAGACATTTGATAAAACATTAAAGGAAATAGGCTTCCAAAATTCATCAGTTGATCGCTGTATTTATTTACTAAACAAAGATGATATTTCTAGGAACATTTATGTAGTTCTGTATGTGGATGATTTAGTGATTGCAACTGCTGATCTTGAGATAATGAATGCATTTAAAAACTATTTGATGAGTAAATTTTGTATGGTTGATTTACAGGAGATCAAGTTGTTCGTTGGAATCAAAGTTGAAAGAATTCATAATAAAATAACTCTCGACCAAAGTAATTATATAAAAACCATTCTAACTAAATTCAATATGAAAGATTGCAATCCTGTAAAAACACCACTGGAAACAAAATTAAATTATGAAGCCTTGAACTCCGATGAACACTATGATGCTCCGTGCCGAAATTTGATCGGTTGTTTAATGTATTTGATGGTGTGCACAAGGCCAGATTTGAGTACGGCCTTAAGTATTTTAAGTAGATATCTGAATAAAAATAATAAAGAGCTATGGAATTGTTTGAAAAGAGTTTTGAGATATTTAAAAGGTTCAGTGAATATCAAATTAACGTATGTTCGTGAAAATTATACTGATATTCTACATGGTTATGTAGACGCAGATTGGGGTGGCCAGGATTCTACAGATCGGAGAAGTACAACGGGTTTTGTTTTCAAGTTATTTGAAAGGTGTACTGTAACTTGGAATACTAGAAAGCAATCATCTGTGGCGGCTTCTTCAACAGAGGCTGAATATATGGCCCTCTATGAAGGAGTTACTGAAGCTCGTTGGTTAAAATCTTTAGCTTCTAGTTTGAATTTGATAATCACTGAACCAATCACAATTTATGAAGATAACACTGGATGTATTAGCATTGCTAATAATCCAGGTTGTCATAAACGCTCTAAACATATTGATATTAAATATCATTATTCTAGAGAACAAATTGAAAGAAAAATAGTAATGCTAAAATATGTATGTACAGGAAACCAACTTGCTGATATGTTTACGAAGCCACTTACAGCTCCTAAGTTCATCGAAATGCGGACAGCATTGGGCTTGGAATAGTTAACTTTTCTTAGACCTTAAGAGTTATATGTATAAAATGTACAGATAATGACCTGGCTAGGTTTTTCTGGGTTTCCTAGCCCTTGCAACAAATGTTGGGTCATCCGTTTTTCTCCCAGAATTAAGATTATAAAACAAGGAAGGTACGTCAGTGTGTGGGAATAAACATTGTATTAAGTGTGTGTGGACAATATATTATAGAGATAAATCATAATCAAGTTAGATTAATTTTTGAGGGGGCGTGTTAGAATTATTATTTTATATTCGGCAAAAATTAATCTATGTTTAGCTTAAATTTGATCTTTAGTTATATTCCTATTATAGATATCGAGACAAAAGTGTTGCTTTATGTAATAAGAACCCGAGCGTTTCACGTTCGGCTAAATGAATAGTGAAATAGGAAATAAGTTTGTTTTATAGAATAATTCTTTGAACTTAAGTTTTATATTTCAAATTGAATGGTGTGATTTTTCGGCGGAGTTAGTTCTTGACTGGCTTTCATGAAGAAAAGACGTATCTTCCTTGTCCGCGGTCTTTGCTAAAGTTAATTAAAATAAAGTAAAAGGAATAACGTAAAATACAAGTGTTTTCATTTTCACATTACCCATAATTTCTAATACAAATGATTAGAATAATCAGATCCAAATACATATATAACAAAAACACATTTTTGACAATAGGCCAACACCTACCCTTTCGATAAATAGTCAAACACCAACCCTTTTCACCTTGCGTTTCCCACACTAAATAAAATTAATCTCCGATCCTCTGACTGGCATTAATAGAAAAGACGAGTATTTAAACACGATTAAACCAGTACTTATTTTGAAAAGCCATCGAGTGTATCCTGCCAAACCATTTTTCAGCATACTCGATGACACAACTTATTCTTTTTTTCATCAACCGTAATTATTACAACTAATTACTCAAATTAAAACCAGCCGACAAAATGATAATTGAATTTCCTTCCGGAAAGAATCGTAAACATTAATGCTTTCCGTAACCATATATAAATTTGCTGAAAAATTTATGACAGTCATATCCGTGCACTTCGATAATGAAAACGATAACTGAAAATTATAAGAAATGTACACTCTGAAGTGTAAGTATTCATATTATCGGCGCATTAAGTATTTAAAGGGGGTAGGAAAGAGAGAGAGAGAGAGTCTATTAAAAAGCGAAAAGAGCGTTAATAAGATAACGCTGGAGGCGTGCGTGTGCGATGGGGTTGACAGGGGTGATGCGCTTGGGGTCGAGGGCCGATTTGAAGTGGTTAGAGAAGAATAAGGTAGCTACGTTGCTACGAGTTTTCGTATTATACGGAGATTATCAACCTGCTATGTCCCAATCCTGGTGCTTTATGAGGGAGTCGACGCTGTAGCGAAGTGGGTTGGGAAGCAGGGAAGGGGGCGAGACAGAGGCTTTCGAAGCTCAGGGGTTACAAACGAGACATAGAAGCACGCACACGTCGCGTTCCCTTGGGACAAGGCCGCTCTTTATGCTCGATATAATACCGCTCTCAAAACATACACACTTCTCGCTCGGCGTTCTCTTAACGCACATAGTGCACATGTTTGTATGTACAAACCCTCGTTGCGCATGTATCCGTGTGTTTATAATCCTTCGCGATACAAGTTACGTGTACGCCGTTGCGTGTACACACGGGCTCTTTCATATACGTGGGCTTTCTCTACGGCGCCTACATATGTATACATTTTGGTACACACCTTCCTCCTGCAAAAACTTTTTCGTGTATTTTTGTGCGCTGCAATGAAAAAAAATGTCGCTCAATAATTTCGATGCCGAAAAACCCAAAATTAGATCTCAATGACTGTGCGCGCCAAACTTTTTGGGGAAGCGAAAACTCTCTCTCAATCTATTTTGTCGCACTGTAAAAGTTATTAATTATTTAGCATAATCGTCTGGTCTGGAAAAAATGCACCGATGTTGTGTATATATTTTCATCCCAATCATCTGTTCGCAAATAGATTAATCGCAGACCGTGACTGTGTTTTGTTTTTGGATACATTCGAATAACAATTTTTGCTCATTAAGTGGGTTTGCATATTTTTGCTTGATCGGTATGAAAAAGTTAGTTGAAAACTAAAATGATAGTACCTCGGACGAGAATAATGTCTACGAGTTGAAAATAAATGAAAAAGTAAAAGAAACGGGGAGAAAACACTGCCTTTTGCTGTACTCTAATTTTTGCCATCGTGGAGCTCGGGTCGGAAATATTTGCTAAAGTTACAGCTTCGGGCGTATAAAGCCCGAGACTGCGTGGAATTCTTAGCGTGTTAATAATTTTGCAAAGGCTTTGGCGTAGGAGAGCGTGTGTCTTGGCGCTTTCTTTTGTATTCCTCGAGGAGAAATAAAAGAGATTAATGTCGCGATCTGCAGCGGCATAGAAATTACAGCGTACGCGCATTCGGCGGGTACGTAAACAGCACTTTCGAGGTCCCTCGTGGTGTGTACCGGCTTTTCCCAGTCGGCCCTCTCTCTCACCCCATGGAGCTCTCTCGAAACTCGTAACATCAGCCGGCGACCCACGCCACTCAACTTGTACCGCTTCCATGCATACAACTCATTGTCCCGAATCGCTACTAATTATAAGACGACACTTTGCTCTCGGTCTCTGGAGCTAAATGTTGACGATGACGATGCGTCCACTTGCCTTCTCTTTATACTCCAAACATCAAGAAACATATAATGATCCCATGCCTACCTAAATGAGTCGTATTTATGTATGACGCTTCTTTGCATTATGAACTCTACCGTATAACCATCCTCCGTCTTTTGTACTTTTAATTGTAGACATTTTTTTTAATTACAAAGAAAAATTTAAGACATTATGTTTTGCTTCTTGACGTCCCAGCCATAATGGCCAAATTTGATATAATTTTCCCTGAATGGAACATGTCTTAATGATTAACAAACATTGTTTTGTAACAGTACAAAATCAGCAATTAAATTTCAATTCGATTCAAATTCTTTAGGTTATTGTATAGTTTGAATGATAAAACTTGCAAGAACAATTAGACTGAGTTAGAAATAAATAAAAACAAATCTGTTTTTAATGGCGTTTATTTGTTTATACAAAAATCAAAAATGTATTATTTAGTTTTTATTATCACACAATTATCTAATTGAGTTTCATTTACATGTGTGTACATAAATTCACAATTGATATAATCTTATGAAATAAAACATTAAAATAATGAAATTATATAATCTACCTATATAAGAAAAGAATTATCGCCGCTGTTCCCGACCTCTTTTTCGACTTTTCAGCAGACTTTTTTTGTTTCAAGGATTAGCCATGGATAAAAAGTCAGGAACAGCGGTGATTGGGGACTCTTTGATAGGGCCAAGTACAATGACAAAAATTATATTTATCTATCTAGCTATAATATTAAAAAATATTATAGTTATCACCGCTGAGTCTAACATTTTCTCAGACACTTTTTGATGCTAATTTAAGACCTTAAAAGTCATAATTCAAGCTCGATTTCCAGTCTTAGGAGTCTTGGACTTTTCAATGCGCACTGTGGGCGAACTGCGTCTGAGATTCGAGTTCACTTAGTTTTTGATAATGTTCCGAGAGTTGAATCGACTTAAAATTTTGTACACTTGTAGGTCATGATCAGATCTGCTCTGAGAAAAATTGGAAAGACTACGAAATCGACTGAATTGTGTATACGAATTTTTAATGCGCACCGCGCGAACTGCGTCTGAGATTCGAGTTCACTTAGTTTTTGGTAATGTTCCGAGAGTTGAATCGACTTGAAATTTTGTACACTTATAATGTCTAAATTTCTAAATTTCTACATAAACATAAGAAATTTAAAAACGTTTATAAAACAATATGAAATTTATTAGTTTAATTTTGATATAATAATTAGTTTATTACAAATTACCTCGGTGTCGATCACAATTACTTGAAACAGTTCTATAATTGATTTAGCAAAACTTTTTTCTGAAAAAACTTGACGAAGATTTTTCTTTTATGTATTACAATATAAGAAATGAGTTCAGAGTATACGCGCAAATATCGATCTCGGAAATGCAAGCGCTACTTTTGTTTTGAATAGGACGTATGCAAGGAAACTTTGTTTCAGTCTTCTTATCTCGTTAGTAACTTACTATCTTGGCGCTGCTCATCTTATAGGAATAAATACAGCGCTTCCTTGGATCTACCTTGCTACCATTTAGTAATCCTCGCTGTTGCTTGAAAGTTTATAAGGAATATTTTAGTCCCAAGCTGATCTTGGATTAAGGCATCTTAAGCATTTTGATTAGGGAACGACAATCTTTTGTTTTGTTCTTCCAACCGCTAATACATTCACGCACACTTGTCTCCATAATCGCTTGTTCATGTAAAACCAGCCAACCGTTTACTTTCGTTAATTTTCAGTTCATCGTCAAAGGTTGTAATTTATTGAAATTCGTTAATTATACATAACTATTATGGAGATAGTTGGGAATATTTATAATTGTTCGACTTGAACATTTGTAATCTACTTAAGAAATTGTGTATAAATAAATAAAAAAGATAAGACATTTTATTTTCCTCTTCGCCAAGTCGCTTGCAGATAAACAAGTTGGATTGTATTAATTACACGTTGCAAGGAATGTTTTTTTTTCGCAGTTTGAATTAAATGTCTCACGTCCGTCCGATCCAACTAATCCGCAGTTTTTCATCGGACGTTGCATGCGTCACGGTTCTCGTCTTTTCTATGATTTTTCGTGCGCATTTCGTGCCAGTGATGAATAAATGATAACAAATGCAATTGCAGGCGATATTTGTGGTCGCTGATACATTTCGCGATCGATTATCGACGTACAAAATTACGAATCATGATTTTGCTTTAAATTACAGAAATGATTCCATGAATTCATTTTGTTTTCAATTCAGCTTTATTTGCCTCATCAATGATTAAACATTTTTTCAGATTCGTTTCAGACTACATGACTTCGAGCTGCAAATCCATGATATTTTCAATTAAAATTTCTGTTTCAACGTTTTTATTGAATTAATGAAGGTAAAAAAGAAACAATAAACAAGTTTGAAGTGATTGTGAATATTAATTGAAGTAACTCTCTGGCGTTGACTTGAGTCGAGGCAATTTTAGTTCGGCCCCTTGAATAACTAGGATCCATTTTGCCGGGCAATATAAGAGCGCGTCTCTTCGCCCAGCAGCTGCGTTCTTTTGTAATTACGTGACAACTAACGCGCGACATCGCCCGACGTGAAGTACTCTCTAGCGGCGATGAAAAAAGTTCATATTTTTTCAATTAAGTCGTGGCGCAAAAGCAGCGAGGGTGGATTCAACCAACAAGACGAACCGGCATCCTTCGACTCCATTAACGCCGCGATAACGCCGCGCTTGTTTCGCCTGCCCGCCTTCTTCCTCCTTCGCTACCTCATTTTTCCATTAAACACAGGACTTTAGATTAACAGATTTCTTTCTGCTAAATTGTAACCGTTGTGAATTGAAATGTCGTCTTCCAAACATGATTGTTTCTCGTATCTATAACTATTTTTTTTTTTTTTTTTTTTTTCAATAAAATTTATAATTTTCTTTCATTCCCTGACCGAATAATACGAAGTTTGCAAAATACAAAAAAGTAATAAAAAAAACAAAATAATTTTCGTTTGAGAGAAAAAAAGGGTTTGAAGTTTCGCGAGAAATTGGACGCATTTATTATTCATGAGATGACAATAAATTGTTTGCTGGCTGGCAAAAACAAGTCAATAATTATTTTTACAGAAATTGACACAGAGGTCTATGTGAATATCAAGGAGAAAATCATATAGGATTATACACTTCAATGTGTCACTCATATTGTCAGACGGGATGAAGAGCGAAAGATCCGACGTGCAGTTGACAAATGTAACATTCATAAATCTATATACAGATAAACAGAAACACACGTGCCTCTTTGTGTACACACGTGAACGCGATTCCCCTTAAATAGTCTCTCATTGCCCGATGTTAAAATGCATTAAAAATGAAACCAATTAAAGTTTGACATTTTTTTATTTTGTAACCAATTTCCAAGATTAGTGACCGATTTTTCGAACTTTTGTCCAAACAAGATAAACACAAAAGATGCCTTTTTTATATGTACTTTTTATGATTTTTACCAAACATTGTTTTTGAAATTTTTCTATGGAAGGAAAAAAAGGTTAGATATATTTTACAGCTTGCACTTGCAGCATCTGAAGATAATAGGAAGCAGAATTGAAGATCGAGGCTACGCGGCTTGAGAGAAAAGCTATGAATTTGAAGATCTCACACTCGCGTCGGCTCGATTATGTTTCGCTTCGTTTATAATTCACAGCATGGCATCGCTTGCGTTCCGCGACGGCGACTACTGTATTGCGCTGACGTCATAACTGCGCCGAGTTTTGTCCATTGCAGCACCGACACTGTGTGTCCCTTGGCGCGCATTTCTTTCTCCAGAGTTTGCAGTGTTTTCTCTTATTATCTACTTTCGTTCAACTGTACAATTATTAATTTCAAATTCTAGAACGCTCATTGTTTACAAAAAAGTAACAAAAAATTGTCAAACAAACGAAATAAAGAAGGAACTCAAAAAACAACTATAAAAACTGTCTTACAAACAAAAAAAAAAAAAAAAGTAATTGATGTAACTGTGAAAAGAAAGAAAAAAAATTTTAGTCTTCATCCATTAGAAGTTTCATTGTTTCTTTGTTAACAAATCAGAATGAAAAAAAAAAACGAGAGTGAAATAAAATAAACGAACATGTTGATAAAACAGAGGGATAGGCCACTTAAGCGTTTCGAATGTTGTTTGCAAACGCCCGCGGAGCTTTTCTTTGGACAAGCGGCGGAACTGAAAATCAAACTAATCGAAGCACGAATCTTGCCCTCTTTTGAGCGCAATGAATTGGCGCACGAGTGTCCTCGGGCTGTTGATACAAAATGAGCGGAGAACAAGCGCGGCGTACACATAAGTGTAACGATAGTGCAAACATGATTTGTAACACAAAAGCTACGTGAGAGCGCCGTCGTCTGCCACATGTTCTCGCAAGACAGATGAGGACGGAGCGCAGTGCGCGTCGGTCTGTCAATCGTGCGCGCGCACGTGTGCACTTGCGTGTACGTGTGTTTATGCGACTCTGTGTGTCGTTGCACTTATCGAGCCAACTCGTGCACGATGCCGGGTCCTACCGAACAAACAAGCCGCGGGTAGATAGATCTCAACTGTTTGTCCTCTGCGTCAATTAATCGAGACGTACACTCTCCTAATTTTCTCCTACAGGATAATTTGTAACTCAAAAAAAAAAAAAAAAAACACAATTTCATTATTTTTGTTTCAACCATTTGTGTTAAACACTATCCAACCATGATCGAAAATTCGGTAAACATTTCAGAAATTATTATTACTCTCCATGAATATTGAAGATCGTATTCTGATCGACTGATTGAAATTTCGATATTAATTCAATTGTAATCATTTCTTCGGAAAATAAATGTTAGAGTTTAAAAAGGGTATAAAAAAGGATTTTCGACTACAATTAATGAAAGAGGCAAATCAAACAAATTTTTGTAGTTTAGTTTCGAATGAAATGACGAAACAGGTTGGATAATGAATTCATCAATTATTTAGCAGTCGAATTTTTGGAATCCAAAATGTGCCTTAGAAACGGATCAATTATGATTTTGATTTGACTTTAACTTTAGCATGAATTAGTCTGTTTGCAAATTCGATTTTTTTTTCGTTATAAATGTATTCACTTTGGGACTAATTGAACGATAATGAAAGGAGAATAATTTTGACAAAATCTTATGCGACAAATTAGTTGGCAGATCTTAAAACGGAATTAGTTTCCGTGTTCCTAATTTTATGTCCCGTCTTCAGATGAATGGACAAAATAAACTAAACCAATTAGATATTCAAACTGTTTTTTTTTTTTTTGCAATCTGAAACAAGTCGATTGCGGTTTAATTGACAATGTGATTGACAATATATGATTCGTGCCAGACGATGTTTAAATACAATTATTCATGTCGTGAAGTAGAATACCGATATCCTTGTAAATGATAACGATTTATTGTAAATGATAATCTTCTTTCAAGTACACTTGCAAAAATATAGCAAACATCAAAATCATAATTAAAAAATTGTACTAACCACAAAGCTTTTGAAAGCATAATTTGAACTGACACCGAAAGAAAGTTGCCAAATTGAAACTTTTGTAAATCGTAAAATGATTAATGCTGAATTAAAATTAGAATTGCTTTGTTATTGGACCTACTAAAATAATATTTAATTAAGTGAAACGTTGTATTTACATTGTCAAATTGATTTTCTTTTTTCATAAAATATATTGTCCGAAAAAAAAGTGAGGATAATTAATTGAATTAAAGGATTTTTTTAGGATGAAAATAAATGACAGTCAACATCTTATATATTTATCAATAACATCAAGATTTAATTTATTATGTACTATCGTATTTATAGTTGAGTTATAGGTATTTGGAACAAACTTGGACACGAAGTATAGTAAATGAATTATGGCACATGATATGTACATTATGAAGGAGCCTAAGACGCAGCTCTAAGATTATTATGTTCTCCGTTGTTGTATCGCTCGATCTGGTACTTTTCGTGATGTATCATATTGCTATGTATTATTCGTGCACGCGTTTCTTTTTCACAAAATTGTTCAAAAAACCAATTCCGATGCTTTTCCTAATAATGTAGAATTTTAGAACTCACAAAAATTCATGATAAAAATTCCCGGCCCATTTGTCTTTTGAGTTTTAAATTCTAAGTTTTAAAACATTCTCTAATATTAGGAAATTCATCGACCAGAACAATAAAATCATCGAAAACGTATGTACACTAACTCGGAAAAACAAATGGATAGAATTCTAAAAAAAAAAAAAAAAGAAATAAAGAAAAAAGAAACAATATGAGTTGATTTGCCATTGATTTCACAAAGCTCCGATTTTTTTTTATTTTTCGCGTGTAGTAATTTTCTTAGTCATATAATATATATCTTGTATTTACTTCTCATATCTACTTCTACGCTTTTAGGCGGATTTAATTAATGATAACTTTAACGTTATGATATGTCTTCGTCACACTTTTATAATGTTTTACAATTCAGAATTTGACTCGCGCCCAACAGCCAATCAAATTCCGACTTTCAACAATTCGTTTTGGCTTCATATTTGTTTCGTTTTGTTTTCCCATCGCGGATCGATTATTGAAAAATCAAATACGTCGTCGCGCTGCTGAATAAACGACACACTTTTTGTACAAACTTTGTATTGTATTATTCTTTTGTATCTCACCTCGATGAACCTCAATTGATCGCTCAGATGCGTTTTAACAAAAAAAAAAAAAAACTAAGAAAAACATTCTCGTTGTCGATTCTAAATCTTACAATTAATCAACCCGCGCCAATGGAACATTTTTCTGGACCGTTTTGCAGATTGATCATGTAGCAAAAAGTGTCTTCATTTCAACGTATAATCTCCTTGACAACTGAATCAAAATTTGCGAAATCAAATTATTGTTTCATTGAAAACGCCTAGGGTATCCTTGTCAATTGTCAATTGACGAGTAATTGGCTCGGGGAAAAAAATGGGGGGCGCAAACAAAATGTCCAACGAAATCTGGTATTAAAAGAGTTATGAATATTCATGTCTGATCGATTGTCTAAAAGCCGTGATACACACATATAAATCGCACATGACGAATCTGGAGCAGAAACAGGTTATCGATCTGTTAGCGTTGGCCGAGGGACATTCTTCGTTCTGTATGTCTTATATAATTGCATCGGTCAAAGCTTCGAGAATAACTGCAACTCGATGAGAAGTACTTGTGTAAAAGAAAAATCATGATCGCATACGTAGAGACGGAAGGTAGGAGAGGAGGGGGGGGGTGGACACGCGAAGGTAAAAGAATTAAAGGAAACGACAAGTCACGCAACAGTTGTCGGCGCGCAATCATTGTCTATGCTAGGAGAGAATGTTGTTGCGAAACGGGTTTTGCGTCGCTGCAGTGGAGAGCCATTATTTCATCGTTGAGCAAATACTGTTCCACTAAATCGATCGTTCCTCCGGTTTGTAATCGAATTAAAGCTCACGTACAGTTGAGCCATCAATCTGGAATCAAATAGGGTCGAGTGCACGTAAATGGAAGACCCTTGTATGTATTATCCAAACGATTTATAAATTAGACGAATTTCTTCTTTGCGCAACTCATTTGGCGCCTGTCAAAAAGAGCCGATTTTGATCGATGGCATGTCCATTTTTTTCGCACATGACAGAAACCCCATATACCCGCCAAGTTTATTTTTACCGTCTATTTGTGTTTTTGTTATGTTTCACCTCGGGACCGCGATTGAATTCGAGATTGAATGTTTTCGACTTTAGCATTAGATGCCTCTGTCTTTGGTAAGTGCTTTGTACGAACCTCGATGAAAGGATTTTTTTCGTTGCTTATCTATAACTTTGGTAATCGATGAGGACATGCTAAATTATTGATTATTCAGTCGTTATTTACATAGGGATGTCCAACATGTACGCATCGTGAAAAAATAACGCATACGAAACGATCAACCAGGATTGCAGACTGCGAAATAAAGAGGACAAACAAAAAAATAAAACTTTAAATCGAATCGATTCAGGAAGATTAATTGAACCTGTGTTTTGTTTCTTGTTTTTCTATTCAATAATGTTCAACTTACCCCAGTTGATCTCTCGTACCAAATCTCATCACACTCGGTATATTCACTCGGTTTAGTAGTTTTATGTAACAATACTAGAAGAAGCATATTGTGATATGTCTCGATACCCTGTAAGTTGAATAGCAACGGAATGATGCAATGAAGAAGAATCAGCGATTTTGGAATTCGAAATTTCAGCGAACGACTTCCAACCCACCTAAGAATTATTTTTTGTTTTCTTTTGTTTTGCATATTGGATTGACCAGGAGATGGCATAAAAATAAATGACCAGCTTTTCGGGATCATCGATACAACTCCCACCATTTCGACTTCACTGACAAACAGATCGAAAAAGGAATAATAAGAGCTGCATCACAAATTGCACAAGCTGCAAGAGATATGTCGATGAAATTGTTCGAGGAGCTTTCTTGTAACTTTTATTGTGTTATTCATGGTTGATTCACAGAAAGAAAAACTACAACGTTAGATAAAAATTGTAACACGGGAATACAAATATTCATATTGTTTGCCATATACAGCGAATGCAATCTGACTTAAAAATAGACGTCGCGGAGTCACCGTGACGTTTGCCCGGAGTACACATAATACACAAGTATAAAAATGAAACGAATAAAATCTTACACGAAATTCATGTCCAACTACATTTATATAATCATGTATAACAAAAACATTCCTAAACAGTCGAGTTTACAGTTGATTACTTTTACAAGGTCCAGTTTTTTTTTAGAAAATGTTGAAAGACAATAAACATTTGACGGTTTGGAGATTGACCCTCCAAATTGGTTCTCGAGATGAAGAAAAAACATTAGTTTGACGATTCGGTTCTGATTGAAGAAACGATTCTCCAATCTGCAATGTGTTATTGCACTCTCCAGGCCTCTGCGGGGAAAAAAGTCGACGAACAGAACGAAAGTTGAGATTCAGAAACAACAATCGAGACACGACTATAACCGCTATTTATATTGCACTAGAATTTCGCCTTTCTTTTTCTTTTTTTTGCTACATAGAAACCGAATGGCAGTTCAAACTACGCCGAATCGCTCCGCTAGAAAATACTTATACATTAATCTCTACAGTTATGTACAATTTAAAAACGGCTATAACCGCGCTTTTGCTGCTTTGGTACAATTATTTATAATAATATATCATTATCCTGTATTTATATATATTCATATTTATATATATTTATAATATAATCTTCTTCTTCACAATTATCGTATTGCTTAATGCGCTATATACTCCAACGACGTTTTCACTCCCGTCGGGCAGCTACCCGACCAACTTAACACAAAGTCCCATCTTTGTTTGAACACTCGTTCTCTCACTCGCTCTCACTCGCTCTCACTCTCTCACTGCTTGTTTTTTTTCGTGTATCGTGTGTCTTTTTCTATTTGTTTTTTTCCCCAAATTTTCGTCTAGCTAATTCGTACTAGCCTCTATTAGTATTGCTTCGATATGATATGATACAGTCTTTTCACTGATTGTCCATTATCACTACACAAAATGTCGATCGTTCACTGCTCGCATCCGCACTTTGCCAGACATGGTTCATTAGGATTAATATCACTTTTTGACTAACAATTATATATACGCCATTTAATCTATAACTTCTTACGTTATGTTTCGAATTGTACTTTGCCAGACCAAGCTGACGTCAAATCTGCACAAATTTCGGTCCCAGCTGCTTTCTCTCTCGCACACATTTTTTTTTATTATTCTAGAACATCAGTTTTTTTGTTATTATTACGAGCTTGTGCTTTTTCGAATTATTATTTTCAGATCGAAATGGGAATTGACGTGCGAAATTGCATCGCTCTTTGTAACGCAGTTAGAATCGAGTCGCGACGAGCAAAACGAGCGAGCGTATCGATCGGAATACGTCTCTCTGTAAGTACACGGTTGCCACGAAGGACAAATTTTCACGGGGTTCAAACCTATTTTTAACTATCCTCGAACGAGATTTAATTTCATAGTTGAAATTCAAACGCGTTTCTATAGTCGGACAAAACAGACGATTGTGGCAAACAGGTTTCGCCAGTTTGTTTAATATTCAACATGGAAAAACAATTTGCAATGGAACAATATAAATTTCGCTTAAATTTGCCCGCAACGAAATTTGTGCAGATGAATCATTTGGAATGGTATTCCTAGCAGACAATGAGTCCGAGTAATATCATTTGGCATGTCCGTGCTCATCAAGCTTGTGACAACATTTTCCTGCTTTGCTACCGCCTTCAATCTGAACCATTCTAAAACCGCTTAAATAAAATTTATTCTCAGTTCTCCCGCTTTGCCCACGAGAGTCCATCGAACGAAACAGCGATCAGAGTTTATGAAGTTTCCGGCAAATGTTTTCAATTCTTCTCTAGTGGTTTTTCTTTCAAAAACAAAACAACAAAAAAGAAAAAAAAGAAACTTCTAACGCTACAAAACAAAACCCATGGAAAAACGCTTAATGCTACCAACACAGAATGTAGAGACGTTATTGAAAAGTTTCTTTGTTCATCCCTCCATTCCAACTCCCCTTTCAATCTCATAGAAAAGTAGAAAATCGTTGATAGACATCTCAGAGTAAGAACCGTCGAGAAAAAAGAAACGAATTGTAAACATTGAGAGTTTCTGAGAACTGATAAACCGTTGATGAATTCGAGCTCGTCGTGAGACTTCGTAAACCCTTTCGCAAAAATGAAACGTGAAAGAAGCAGCGAGCGACCTTAGGGCCAGCCCTGGTACTCGCTGAGCGGTTCAGGTTTTGGTTCGAGACTGGGCGGTGGGTACAGTCAGTTTTGCTGTCACAAGCTACCCTCGGGTCAATGTTGAGCTGCGAACTTCATACGCTTCTGCTTCTGCCGCTGGTTGCAGAACCACACTCTCACAACATTCTTCTTAAGGTCGAGTTTCTCCGCGATGGCGGCGATCTTCTCTCCAGAAGGTCGGGGCTGCACTGCGAAGTAGGCCTCGAGCGACCTCTTCTCCGGCGCCGCGATGCTCGTTCGCTTGCGCTTCTTCTCGCCAGCGGGAAGAACCGAGGGCGCGTCGGGGTCGCGTCTCTTGTTCTTCGCCTGGGCCTCGGCCTCCTCCAACCAGGCCTGGAGAATTGGCTTCAGAGCGATCATGTTGTTGTGCGACAGTGTGAGCGATTCGAAGCGACAGATCGTCGACTGCGACAGCGCGCCCACGCCGGGTAACTTGAGGTTCGCCAGGGCTTTGCCGACGTCTGCCTGCGTGACGCCAAGCTTGATGCGCCTCTGCTTGAACCGCTCGGCGAAGGCCTCGAGTTCTCGAGGATCAGTGTCCGCGTCCGGGTGGAGGCCCGCTGCGGCTGCCGCTGCCGCCGCCGCAGCCATGGCCGGGTGGTGGTGCGGGTGGGGTACGCTGCCGGTGATGTTGCCATGGTGGTGATGGTGACCCATCATGCCGTTCATGCTGCCGTACACGCTCGGACCGTGGATCCCCGTGTGGTGACCTGGTCCGCCGCCCCCACCTCCGCCCCCTCCACCGCCTCCGCCGCCACCCCCTCCGCTGCCGGCGTTGTCCGACATCGGGGTCAATGTGGTCATCGAGTTCGCTGGATCCAACATGTCCAGCCCTTCCATCCCGGGATGACTCATCTGAAACAGAAAGGTACAACATTTTTCAGAGACGAGTCTTTTGGACGGTGCTTTTTTTTGTCTGCCCTGTCTCCCTGCGAAAAAAATAGATACCTATAAACAAATTTTTAATTCGCAAAATCATTTTCACCTCATTAACCGTTATCGAAAAATTAGCACCGTCGTATAGCAAGTATCGGGTATTTAATTTTAAACAAAAACTATTTTTGCGGGCGAGCGAAAAAAATAAAAGAAAGAAAAAATTGCAAAACCATGTGAACAATACATAAAAGTCGATTGAATAATCGCTGTTTTTTCCATATTTCATCCGCGATCATCATGGAGTTGCAATGTGACAGTGCATTTAGCGCGATCAATTCTTCAGCGAATTGTACATTGTTGTGAATAACGTCAATAAACATGATCAAGCATATTAAATTTGACATCGTATACAATAAAAAGTTTATGTTACGAGCTTAATGGGATTCACATATTTTTTGTCGGCAAAAAAATTTGTCTCCTTGTTTGCAAAGTTTGCAATTGTTGCCACACACACACACACAAAATTACTTTTATCAGTTTCCGTTTATTCAATTAGTTAACACTTATTTGTAATTTCAAACTTCTTAATCAGAATGAATTCAACGTATTGAAAAACATTTCATCCAATTTGCCTCCGACCTGCAGCGTTGTCTGTCAAATTGAATTAAACCCGGTTACAAATTCCTGCTAATATGTCGGTGACTCTTGGTCTCATCCTTACGCCGGTGCTTGAGTTTGTTAATCGAATTGCTCTTTTCTGGGACTCTTCGTTACACCCCTGCTGTGCGACACAGTGGCACGCGCCAACCTGCTAGGGGAGATTATATTCATACATATGCTCACTTTATGCTCAGTCAATCAAATTAGTTTACAAGCCTGGTCAGTGCTCCTGCATAATCCCCGATACGTTTGGCAGATTAGGATTATATTCCATATTATTGAACAGTGTTTCATTCATAATCAAAACTGGATCATAATTCATCTCATCCTTGGATATCATTTTTCACTTTTCATGCAAATTTTCTGGGGAGATTTGGGTTACACTTGTTCAGTTTAGTGGAACCAATTGTGTTCCGATAAACGTCGATGCAGATTCAAAAACAAACTTTGGTTTTGAAGTAGGATAATTAGTTTCTGGAATTCAATTATTTTGTTTTTTTAAAGGTAAGAAATAATTGAAGAGTTTTAAGTTCATCGTCAATGATTGATTTTATATCGGTTAATATTGATTGGATGTAAGTTGCAGTTGGAAAAACTTTAAAGCTCAAAAGTTGGTAACAACAAATAAAGGCATGAGTTTGAACGTTGTGATTGCAATCTCACAGAAATCAAGTGAAAAATAAAAATAGTTTTTTACAGTTGGGTCTAAAAATATCCGAGGAAATAGAACAAGAGCGGTCCTTGCGAGAGCTGGTACAGAGGATGATTATATGTTTCATGTTGATACAATTTTCATGATTTTTATAGCAGTTTCAATGTCAGAAAAAAATGAAAAAAAAATCCCACGTCTCTGGTTTCAGCCATTGAAATTAGATCAAACAAAAAAAATAGGAAGAAGAAGGAGCTTAAACAAAATTTCAAGCTGGTAAAAAATGCATCGCTATATTTACACTCGACATCATTATCGTTCCACATTCGGCTGTCTTCCATATATCCATCTGCACGTATACAGCAGTATTAAACACACTGAATAATATATGGCTTATTCAAGTTACGTTATTCGGGCGAATTTCTTTTCTCGGTGCCGGGCAGTGCGCGCCGAAGGTGAATTCTCGACATTCGGCAAGTCCCCGGTCGGCGCTGTAGTTACGTTGGAATTGCAAAGGGTGTCTTGATGGCAAACATGAAGTGGCCGAGGGGCTCGTCGAAGCCCCCGCAGAGAGCCTCGCAATATTTCATCATTATGCTGACACGATGGTAGGGTTAGTCGATTCCCGCACTTTTCTCTTTGCCTCCATCTATCCCACATACGAAACTCGTTACATGCAAGCGTGAGCACAACTCGTGTCACGCAAACGCAAACGTTATTGAATTCGTCAACGCTGGAAAACAGACTTTATACGACACTTAATGCTATGCCATCTGTGATAATGGTCCAGCAGGGTTCTCTCCCTGGGATCATGTTTATATTCAACTCGTTATCCAAAAGTCATGGTACAATTGCCATTCATTCCCCTTATCTCCGGAATCAAAATTCTTCAACTTCAATTCTTGAATGTCCACATGAAAAGCATATTTGTTTTCTCAGTCTGATTAAATCTGATTTTACAACTTAAGTGTGGCTTGATTGATCCAGCATGGATATGTAAACAGAACGGATAACTGATAAAAGTCACAACATTTATGATTATGCGAACAATGAAAATCGATTAGGGTCGCAGACACCCGAGTTTGACAAATTCTGCACGGTTAAGGCGAAGGCGGTTGGATTCAATGGACGACGTCATTATTTTAACGATCATCGCCGCATTTTCTCATTCGACGTATCACCCTAATGTTTTTCGCGCCCAGATGGCACAATGAAAAGCTCTTCGCGAAACTGCGCACTCAATTTTGTGTCCAATTTTTCGATACTCTTTGAACTTTATGGAAACTCGAGCAGACCTAGTGATTTCAGTTTTTATTTTTTATCTAATTCTATAAACTATGATTTTTTTCAATCCTAAAAAAAAACATAATAATGACAAAATTGAATTAAAAAAATATATATAAAAAAATTTAAAAAAATTTGAGACAGATGAAAAATCATAAAAATGAAAATATCCGGAATAAAAAGACGAGGACAAAAAAAAAGAAAACAAAACGTCTCGTAAAAGTGATTTATATTTTGAATATTTCGCAAACAGAAGATAAAATGAGTGCCCATCTGCGATGGCAATTTTCGGATCGTGCGTGAGGGTATTGTTCCGTGACATCACTAGCCCTGCTTTTGGAAACGCAAAGTGTAGTTGATTATAATCTAATAGCCAAACTATTCTACGGTAGTAAAAGATGGGTATCAATTCAGACTCACAAAGAGGTGTGATTGTACCTGATGATGTGGCCGATTGTTCGGATGGGGGGTCGGCATATGGGCCCCATGATGGTAGACAGACACGGGGTCATGCTTCAAAGGCATCGGCGTGCTACCGTTATGCTTCCCCAAGCCTTCAGCCAGGGCCTCGGCTCTCGAAAGTAGGCCATCCTGCAGTCCACTGTTTAATCCCCCAAACAAGTCACCCTGCAAAAAAAGAGAGACCGCAACATATTTATGACTTGCTTTTCAAAGGCCTGGCTCAATTGTTTTGGCCATTAATATTCATACGGGTGTTGCTCGACCGGTAATGAAATGCAATCTTGCTCGACAACTTGTCGAACGCGAAATAATAAATAAGCCCTGACTCTATAGTGCACCAGTTGAAACAATTATAAGCCGCGCGCGTATGTTATTAATTTTGCGGCCGCCAGTTAATAATTGATCCGATGTACATTTGTCAAAACAGTTTACTCTGCCTCAAAAATGCATCACTTTTTAGATTCAGCGCGTTATAAATTATTTATAAACTTATTTATTCGCGTAGGCGCACGTTTCGACTGATGCGAGCGTGTGTATCCTTTTCTTCTATTTTTTCCCTTCTTTTTCTCGCGACTTTGAAAGTTTTTTCTTTTTTTTTTTACACAACGGTTATAATTTCTTCTGAGTTGATGATCGAGTTAATTTCAAAGCGCACCGAGGGGAAAAGGAGAGAAAAAAAAAGGTGGACGGATAATGTAGTGACGAGCGCCTATATATTCATTATACCGGCTCTTGCGTCGGCGGATCAATGTTTCATGTGAAAACCACCGACGTGCTACAGCGCTTCGATTATTTATGAGCCGACCGTGTCTTTCTTGGCTTGACTCAGAGCCACAGCTCGTGCAACGGACTACGTACAAACACGGGTTGCTGAACTTTCTTGGCCGTTCGGCACTCATCGCCCCATTCATTATGAAAATCGCCAATGAATCGCGCCGGTCGGTTTAATTGTTCGTGAAATTATCCGCCTGATCAAATATTCCACGTGCGTTTTCGCGTGTCTTTACACTCGCGTTTCGTCTCATTGACACTAACTCGGACTGTAAAGCCGAAGTGCAACGAAATTGCGTCATTCGGACTCGCTCGAGTTTCTATGGCGATTATGAAGCTCAGGGTAATAAGAAGAATCAATCGAAACAATGTTTCCAGACGAAAGAATTATTCTAGCGACGGTTCGGGGTAACTGTGACACGCGGGGTGATGTGTCGGTATCAAAAAATTGTGATCGCACATTCAATGACAAACAATTTTTTTTAGTGTTTTATTTATTTTAGTTTGACTCAAATTTTTAATTTGTAAAATGAAGGTGAAGGAAATTGAAGTGTTCCTTTTTTGAAACTAACCAAAAAAGTGATTATGAAAGAAGTCCGTATATTGATCCGACCAACTTTATAGTCTGACATTTAAAATTAGACACCCAATTGAATTGACAGACGGAATATTTTGTCGCAATTTTATATACTTTTCTTCGCGCTGACTATATTTTCTTCTGTTTTTCACAGAAAGTACTCGGACAGGAGATTCTCGATTACACCCTAATCCAATTTCCTGCTGTGGCTAATTTTGAAAAAGCACCTTGCTCGTTTGTAGGAAGATGTGAGAGCGCGGTCATGGAGACGAATGTACAGTTCGTGTCGAGGTGTAATGACACGATAAATTTTCATGCCAAAAAGGGGGACAGAAGGAAAAATATGTCGAGATAGTTGGTCCGTCATTCCATTAAGTTTTTTTTTCGTCTGTTCCAAGGATACGAATAGCCCTTGTTAAAGGCGCAGTTATCACCCAACAGTTGTTTAGCAAACTTGTTGCTGCCCCTCTAATTCCGGACCAACAACGCTAATAGAGTCATTTTTCCCGAGCCACGATACTAAATACGTCTTCCGGTAGCCGCGCGTTAAGGATTAGCCAATTACAATTGAATTACTGCCCCACGACGCTCGGGAGATTTATCGCGCCGAGTTTTAACGCCACGGAAACATAAGTCGTTTTCGGATAATGAATGCGCCGCCGACCCGACATTAATCACGCGATCGCGTTCCTCCTCTTGTTTTCCTTCAAACGATTCCGATGTCTTGCCAGGTGTTGATTTAAAGAGCCCTCGCGGTGTTATCTCAATGAACGATTATTTACCTCCAAATTGGTTGCCTAATTTTAGTCGTTCATCACACAAATTTTGCAGACCATGATTTCATTTGACAGGTATTTTAGAATAAAAAATTATTCATCAAATTATTTCGGTTGACCTGAATTGTTTGCGCCTTTTCGCACACTGTCGTCTGGAAAAAGTATTTTCACCTGCTCTAATAGGATTATAATGTTTCCAAAAGATGACAGGAACAGTTACTAAAAATAGGCTTTTGCTACTTATCAAATCTCAGCAAATTTTATCTTCAGGCTGTGTTCAGACCGAGGGAATATAAGTGTAAAAACTAAAAGTGTCGAGAATACTTGATTTCAGTTAAGAAAATATGAGTTATAAAACAGATTTTTAGTCAAACTCAAATTCGTCAACATCACTCAAATTAATTATAATTGAAAAATTATTTCATGTTAAAATTTTTAGTTATCAAAATTCTTAGAGTTATGTATTGCGTATAAATTTTATTGACTGGGTCTTATTTGGTGATTAAATTGTTTCTGAAGCACGCGTTAAGATTTTTTTGTCGTGTAAAAATTTGGAGGTGTTTTTTTAATGGAACATGAGTTCAAGTATAGGTAGACGAAAAATGTCACAGGCGAAAAATCGATACCGTTGTCGGGAACAACTGCCGTAATTAGCACAAAATGGCGACAGGCGACGAACAGTCATAAATTATGCACGCGACATAAAATGCATTAAGAAAATTTGAAATGTACAAAAGGTACAGAGCTTTGTTTACGAAACCGCTTCTCAGCGCAGCGTGACCAGAATCGTCTGGTTTGTATTTACGACGCTAATTATTGGGACAAGAATCATGCTATTTCCGTGCGATAACCTACATCATCTGCTACAGATTCGCGACCGTCTGTCGCTTAAATAAATAACTCATCGAAAACCTGACACGTGACACGATAACGAGCAGAGTATTTGCATTATCGCCTGCATGTCGGAGTACTTACTATTTCAATTGAGATCTTTTTACTGATTTGTTTTGTCTCTCTTCTTCACCCTCCCTCTCTCTCCTTTTGTGATATTTATCACGGTTTTATTATTTGGCGCCACAATTTATGATTCACCGCCAATAATCAAATTGCATAATTTATTAACTAGACGCGATATCAGCTGATGTTTAATTATACACATACCGAGCCAACGATTCAGTTTTATAACAAAATCCGTCTGACATTTTTCCTTTTCATATTTTTGATTCGACTGAAAATCAAACGAAATATAAAACCGCCAGTGCTAAAAAGCGAGAATAAAAGTATGAGAAACGGAAACTGAAAAAACTCAGGATATCTTCATTTAAATCATTATCACGGATGATGCAGATTAGATTGCAATATTACATATTTAATTCGACTGAACTTTGAAATTAAACATTTTATTTTCAACTGTGTTTATTATTTTAACCGTTCCGTTTTCGTGATTCCTTAATAAAATAAGTTTTTGCGACACTTCAAATAGAAAATTGAAAACCTGACTGACAGTTTTTTATTTTTTATTTATTTTTATTTATTTTTGTTATTTATTAAATCTTTTTTTTCTCAAATTATTGTACTTCTGAGGTTCCTAACTGTTTATTCTATTGTTTGATGTTTATTTTTTGAAAGTTGATAATTTTATAAGCCTATAAGTTTTAAAGTAGGGTAGGTTTTATAAATAAACAAAATTTTACCTTATAGGTTTATGTTACACATGCCTTTAAATATAATATTAAATAGGTAAAATTTTTAAACTAGAAAATGCCAATACGTTGGGAACGTTTTGCGCAATATAAAAGTGCATCGTACAAAGTAACAAGTTTCAATGTTGCGCATCTGATGTTATATCACGTGACCGGACTATACCACCAATATTATAACATACGTTATATGCTACCAAGGTCGAAACTCACCGTGACATTTGATTACTCTAATAAACTGTTGATAATCTTTTTTCGCAGATGATGCATATACATAACACAAAAAAAATGTTACGATGTTGTTTGTAGAAATGTGCTTCATAAATAAATTACTTCTTGTTGCCATTATCATTACCCTACAATTCCCATTGAGTCAAGTTTATTTCATTCAAGTTGGCTTACTTTTTCAATAAAGCTTATTAACTATCTTTATTTAAAGAAAATAAACAAATGCAGAATCGAAAAACTTACATTATGCCTTGGCGACCACGAATTGCACATGATAGATGCATCCTCCAAAATTCGACTCTGAAATCAAAAAGGAAAAAGGGTAAGTTCATGTTTAACTTATTGGTGTTGGTTAACGTTTGTTTCTTTGTAAGTATCGCATTTAAATTAAAGACCAATTCGACAGACCAAATGAGAGCTGATTTGTGTCATTATTTTATTCAACGTTTCGACTCTTGACGTGAGTCCTCATCAGGAATCTATAATACAATCAACAAAATTCCGGATCTGTTTGATAATCTATTTATTTGAAAAAGAATTTAAGAAATTGGGCAAAAATTAATACATTAAATAAATGTCGAATTTATATTATACATTATATACAAATCTATATTCATATTTGAATTAACAAATGAAGTAATTAACAATAAATAAATATCTAATGTTTAGATGAACGTTTTCGTCAAGTATTTGCAAAATTGTCATAAAAACTAACCTATTGAACGTTTTTCAAACTGATGGATACAAGTTATTGTTTGTTTTTGTTTGGAATAGGCTTGATCCGTAGCTCCAAAGTAAAAGTAAACTACTGAAGTACCGATGAAAATAATTTTCATTTTTTAAGAAGTACATATTGTTTCGTTTAAAAAAATTAAATACATTTTACAAATTTTGAATACATATAACTATCCCGAAAAATTCATAATATTTATGTCATGTTTTCGAAATTTAAAAACATATTGTTTTTGTCAAACTTGTTTATATTTTTTGGCGCTGCATTAATGTATAAAGCAAGTTTAAAAACCTCACGATGACTACAAACTAAAAATCAAAAAGTTAAATAAAATAACGTTATAAAAAAGTGCTCTGATTTGGTTTGTCTAATTGGTCGTTAATTTGAAAACAGTATGTTTAACAAGTGTCATTAAAATAAATTATTCGAAACGTTAAAAAGTTTAACCGAAATATCGAAAAATGTTTTTTCGTTCCACTTTTTATAATTTAATGAAAGAATTGAGACTGATTGAAAAATGGACACCTGAAAGGGAATTATAAAACATATTCGCTGATTATTGTTACTTTGTCAATCGCGAACAGTGGAAGAGAGCTGTGTGCACTGGTGCCCGAGAGTTTTTATTTAAAATCGATACGTCTCGAAAATTTAATATGTATCCGGGCTACATATTTAATCCCGTTTTCCATATAATATGTATATTTAAATCGTTTGACAAGAATTGACAGAATCAGGACATGCCGGCGTCGCGACGCCGTCGCAAATTAAATGAGTTACTTCAGGGTTCGAGTTATTTGGGTAATTCGATATCGGCTAGCTTTCATTAAAACGGCAGACGACGCGCTGTAAATGCACGTGGATAAAAGATGAGTTAATTAACGAATCGCGAAATGCCATTCCACGCTCCACATATTCAATGTCCAGTCGCGACTGGCGATCGTTCACGTACTATAAACGCGACTCATCATTTTTAGATTTCTAATAAATCCAGTTTTTTTTCTGCAACTATGCAAAATCACCCTGATTAATTTTCAAAAAAAAAAAAAAAAAACAAAATTTTCATTTCATCATAA
>JAAMPD010001228.1:0-27535 GCA_025266255.1 Trissolcus basalis | reverse complement strand
TTATTTTCCGCTACATCAGCGGTGAATTATACTTTTGACGAGAGTTTATAATAATTCCGTTCAATTTCGCGAATTTAATTTACGTAATATTGAAACATATTTTTGTTCACAATCCCGCGAAACAGAACGGTGTAAAAAAAAAATATATATATATATATATTCAGTACGGGAAAATGCTGAAAGTTACAGTGACACGGTAATATTTTTTCATCATTATCATGATCGCGAGCGCTCCTTTGCATACAGATTTGCATTTTTCATCACGGCTTCAATCAGACTTAGCTCGCGCGATAAGATACTTCGGTGCACCGGCAGCAACAAAGCTTCATGCAAGGTTAAATACGTGCGAGAGCTATTATTACAAGAAATAAGACAAACGATGCTCTGCCTTGCACGCGCGACTCTGTTCTTGCACGTGCTCGCATAAGGGATAAAACGCGAAGAAAACAGGAGCCAGGTGACGATGGCACCGGTTTGCTAAATGACATCTAGGGCGACGACAGGGACGCAAAATCCGTTGATTACGGGTTGCGAGAATTACGACTCCTCATTTAGTTTTACGTAGCAAGCAGCTTTTAACGCCGTTACTTCTGCCACTGTATACATTGACGCCCTCACGTCGGGTTTTGCAAGTATTTTTGCCAGACTCAATTTTCTTCAGATGACGGTTTATTGCTACAGCAAAAAGAACTCTGAATACAAATTTTACTTCGCGCCAGTCGAAACAAGAGATCGACAAAATTTGTGTTAATTATCATGCGATTGTAAATGTAAAAATGATGAGGTTCTCGTGAAAATGAAACTTTCCAATTTTCAAGTTATAATTTGTCGTTAAATGAATGGAGCATGTATCAGTTTCAGTTCATTTTTTTAACCTTTTGTAAAGGATAAAAGAATTATCTGATGTTTACTGACGCGCGTGATTAGATTATAAAAGTAAACTGATGTCGCGAAATCCAAATCTGCCACTTAGTGGTTATGGTTGGTTGTGGGTTGTTGATTTAATTTCCTCGTGTGGCCACTTCCTCTCTAGTATTTAACTAGTAGCCACGTGCTTGAATTTCTCGCGCAACTATCGTGCACTGTAATTTCGACAAATAATAGGCACAAACACATTAACATGACTGGTTTTGTAAATCAAATCAACAGATTCATGAATTTGTGATGCCGATGCATGATATGTTTGTCGATCATAAGACATCCGTGTATGCTCACGAATAATGTCTCTCCAACTGATTCATCGATACCGTCATGGATTTATTGAACGAATTTTCTGTTGCGTTTGTGAGTTTACGCGTGGTTTCAATTTCATAATCCAACTCAAATTCTTATCGAATAATTTTTAAACTAAGTGATTTGGTTTTAAATGAAAAAATAAAATAAAATGGGAAGAAATTAATATTTCGTTTTGAAATTATTCAAACGGTTATTTTGTTAACTTTCCAATCGGGTGTCTGAAATTCGTCAAAACATCAGCTTTTTAATACGCCGAACAACATGTGTAAGAGTGCGAAAAACTTGGTTCCTTCTGCCTCGTTGCCCAAACAGTTACGTATACTTTCGAGGTTCCCTCATCCCGGGGATTTTTTTTAAAAACTCGGAAACTCTTTAGATTTAACTTCCGTTTTATTTTTCAAAAGCTTAAAGAATATTTGCCGCGATAAAGAGGATCAAGTTTCAGAGCGCCAACACACAAAGGCGGTAACTTTCATTCTGTTTGTTCTGGTGCGCCGGAAATAATCGTGACACTTTCAGTATATAGGGTCACTCGTTTTTCTGTCATACTTTTTTGCATCCACAGAATGACAAAAATTATTCGCTCTTTGACTTGTTCGATTGTCAACTGCAATTTTTCATTTTTTTCGAGTTCTTTTTTCGTCGTTTTTAGAGGCTAAATTAGAACAAATCAATTAGCGCTAATGTAATTATCAGAATTTCTCATGCGAACGGTGACAAAGCAAAGTTTGTTTGTGCTATGTCTTACGGGCAAACGAAAAAATATTTTGAACTGCGCACTTTATTGAAAGTCACAAAAACAGTAGACTTTCCTGACATTTGAATACTCGCGTTGTTTGGTCGGAACAAAAGTTTATAGCTGTAAAATTTTCAGTAGGCAAGCGTACGCAAATTCAATTTTTGTATACGAAAATTAAAAAAAAAAAAAAATTGCACGTGAAAATTTCTTACAATTATAGTAACATTGAAAGATTTTTCATGGAACAAATTTAGCCGAATTGTTTTCACCCGCATATATGTTCGGGAGCAATCTTTAAAAAATATTCTCTAATTTATAGTTTTGAACATTGAAATATTGAAATGGCGTTCAGGCACTTATTTAAACTTCGATATCAAATAGTTCAGAGTATAATTCTTTCTCCGCTTTTATGAATATGTCCTGTGGGTATTCCACTATAAGACTAATTAAAGTTGAAATCCAACTCGAAATTACAGTTTTTTGAAATGAATGAAATATAAATGGGTATTTCCATGCCAAATCGCAGTTAGTTCCTCGACATTTTGTTAAACTAAAACTAATTTTTTTTTTTCTGGTACATTAGTACTCGAAAATCAAGTAAAAACTTTGCTACTTTTAGACACTTTGAGTTATATACTGTATTGAATTTTATTCGTTTTCATTTTTTATTACAGTCGTGTCTAAACGTTTATAAAATTGGTTTCAACTTTTTCGTATATTTTGCTTTTGTGGGATTCAGTTAACAAGATTTAATGAAAAGTTGATTGACTTTGACCAAACTTTGCTTCAACAAAATCAGAATCGTCGGAATCACAAGTTAGTGCCACGTTAATATGTGGTCAGGATTGCGGTCTTCTTAACAGATATTTTGTCTTTGTGTTACCAACACATACATTCTGTGAAACTAACTAAAAAAATACAAACCGTCAAAACCTCATGTGATTTCAATTTAATCTTTTTACTTGTAAAAGATGATGATAAAATTTGCAAAAGATTAAAAAATTGTTAAAGTGAATTATCAAATTAATGTTAATTGATGTTAAATGTTGATTCAGTGTTGATTAATTAAATTAAATTAAACTAATTAAATGTTAATTAATGTGACCAATCAAATGACCATATACTTTTTTTATTGTAAATGCACAGAATGATCGAAAAAAATATTTTGCTAGCCAAAATAATTTGTCAATGAAAAAAGAAAATATCCCATTTGGCATGAAATTACCCAAACGTGATATCGATAGAGTCAATTTGAAAGAACACTCTATAGAAGTTCGTTCGGTCTTATAAAATATTTTATAATCAACCACAACGACCAAAGAGTAAAAAGCTAGAATTAGCTTTAAACTCATTTGTTAAAGTAATTGAAATTCATGATATATTAGAATTCCCACTAAATTTATATTTCTGCTACGATTCCCATTTTAAGTTACTAATTAATTAATTGAAAATTTCTGATTGAAAACTATTCAATATTTTGAAACGTCTTAACAAAATTACATGATCTGTGCAGATTTTTTATAGACGAAGATTATTTTTGACCTCTACAAATTTAAGATAGAAAAAAAAACATAGTGTAATTTTACATTTTTCATCCGTCAAAATAGGATAAAAATGAACCTTCCCAAAATTGTTGATGTGTGGGGGATCTATTTTCTGTTATGAAATTATTCAAAGTCGTTCTGAACGCGTGCTATTGTCAAATTTAGTGCACAAATATAATTTCGGGTCAACTACTCAATAATAATATTGTTAAAAAATCCACCTATTGGTTCAAATGCGTAAATCCTTTTTATTCTATTAAATTATAAAAGTGTGTTAAAAGTCTATACAGCAAAACACGAGCGATCTCAATTCATAAATGATAGGGAGCACCGCGAAATATTGATTCAACTATGGTGGAGTTGAATTTTTGGATCAAAGTTACCATCTTTTCGGCGCTATAACACAGTTTACAATATGTACAGATTAAAAATTAATTTCGTTCGTGTAATGTAAATTTCAATAATCGTAGAAAGGAACAAACTATTTCATGAGTATTAAAATAAAACAAAGCTTTTGATTCGAACGTTACAAGGGAACGCGGTTGCGCTTACGTTGTTATTCTGAAATTAACCATCGTGTTACTATCTGTTAAATTTTATATCGACAGTGGTGCTTAAACCATGACGTCATATATCTCGCTGCATCGCAAATTAACTGACGCCATTGTGGAACATTATGCGGAATTATCGGTAGTAATCTCTTCTTGCGGAAAATTGCGAACACCCGCGGAAACGTGAAGATTAATCCAGGCCTGATTTCGATCGTGACATAAAGACGTTTCGCAAGATGTGCAACGAGTCCTGTTTTCTCATTTGAATCCTCGAAAGGAAAAAAAATTGTATCAAAAAATTTAATCAACAAGATGGCATTAAATTATTTGTAATAATTAAGTTCTCGAACCATCAAGCGTATTACACTCGAAGTACTATTTTGAATCCAGTTGTTCGCAATGGTGATGTAATATAATTTCACCGGCGACCATTTTTTTCTGCACGCGAAATTTAGTGCAGAGCTTTCGGCTTGAATCTTTTATAATTCTCTGCATCTTATGTCGAACAATTCGCCATTCATCAGTGTCTAGTAGATGCTATGGATGACTACAAGTTGCCTCTTGTCGTTTATTTCTGTCAGAGACTTGCTATTTATGTGTGATAAGTTCGATAGTTATATACCGCAAGTCTGTCCTAAGCATGGCTCCGGTTAATTTGAAAGCTAATCATTTTGCCTTGAACTTTGATAACAAATAAATTGAACGAAAATTTTTTGTCAAAGAATGATATTCCCATTTCACAAAGGAAAAAAGCTTTCCATTATAATAAATAAAAAAAAATGTAATTTGACGTTTTCCTGGCGATGAAGTTGCCGCAGCTCATCCGTTCAACGAATATTGCCGCCATATCTTTCTTTCTCTCGTTAGCGCCTTTCCGCTGTTTTTCCACTGCTCACATTCTCGACGTTTAGCGATTACCAGCACTTTTAGCTCAATGATTTCTGTTACTGTCATCGGTCATTTTGTGATGAAAATGGCACTGCTGGGATTCTCGTTATCTGAAGCATTAAATTTCAATTAATAATGAAAAAGACATCATTTGCTTGTTTGTAATTGAAATTTCATTCCCGTACTAAAATTACATCAAACAGAGAAATTGTTGTTAATTAATAATGTTACATGAAAGAGTGATCTCAACACAACATCGAAACAATTTTCATATCTGATGATTGAGGTCTTGTACGACTGAAACGTTTGATAGTAGAAATGCTGTAATGTTTTTTTCTAGTATATGCACGTTACGTTTGATCGGCTTGCCTAGACGAATTATTTTGCCATCAAAGTTATACAAGCTTTTGTAAAGATTTTTCAATTTTCAACGTGACAAGTTTTGCTCTCGACTTTCTGTTAATTCCATGAAACCGTTTAATTATAAAATAACGAGTATCCCGTCACCCAACGGACACTTATCGTTCGTCAAAATTTTTTTCATATTAAAATGCAAAGCTTTCACGTCTTATTCCAGATTACATTTTAAAGATTTGCTTTGAACTTAATAACTCAGTTGAATGTCATCAATTTCATGTGTGACCTTTGCAATCGTATATTTCACCTCAGAATAACGGATTCAATTTGATCATGGATAAAAAACTTCAAGAGCCTTTTAACTAAAATAATGAAAACGTTTTGCTTCAACGTGACTAATTAAGTGCCACTCAGCTCTAGCAAAGTCTAGAACATACACCAACTAACAAAGGTCATGTTAGAATCCGGATTGACATTTTATTTATTTCCTATCTGGAAAAGTCTTTTGTCTACTTTGTAATAACTCCGATTCAATAATTTCAAAATAATTCCGTTCCACATGCAGAAAACGAGATGGCATTTTTAAGTTAAAAATTACTTTCAAAGCCCCTCTTTACTTGATAATTTAGCAAAAGTATAATTTTCTATCATATCAAGTTGTATGTCGCGTATATTATAATTTAGAATTTTCCGAAGTGTGTAACTGCGCACCATGTTGGTCGTGCTTCATCAGTCAAGAACTGAAGGGTGACAGACAGGCTTTTGGTGTAACAACAACCCATATACTAGTAAATAAATTCCCTATCCCACGTGCCACAATACCCAAGATTTATCGGGGTGTGATTCGACATTTAAAATGATGAGAAAAAAAAGCCGTATTATTTAAACGAATCCACTGCCCCGGCTGAATTCAATTATAATTTTACATAAATTTTCCACAACAAATAATGTCAAGTTCAATAATCATGATAATTTTTTTTTTTTCTACCGAGGCGTGTCTCTGCAAATCAATATTGTTTTCCATTTGAAATATGTTCGTTCTCAAAATATATATGTATTCTTGATTAAATTCATTTTGCATAAAAAAAACATACCCGAACATATCAAGTTTAAACGGCTGACTTAATTAGTTCAAGATTTTGATTAATCGCATTGCTGATGAAAGCTCTGGTTTCATAGGTCTGGATTTACGATGTAATTTTTGAATTTATGATTCATCCCTTTCAAATTGCTCGGCGCCCGCATGCAGCCGTTCGTCTAGCTAGGGAAAAATATACAACACGAGAAATTCGCCTGAAATGTTGGATAGGAAATCGTCTAATCTTAGTCACGAGTAAGTACAAGATTAATGCCGAGTCCTCGAAAGTGCGAAGTTTCAGCGAGAGTGCCAATTTCGTCGGACTTTTCACTGAGTTCAATCACTAACAGTTTCCAAAATCGCGTTTCTTTCGTGGAGAGGAGAGCGAGACGCTTAACGAGGTCCGAATTTGAACAATTTGCACAAATCGCTCGCTGAATCCCGCTAGAACTGTAACCTAATTACAAAATTAATTTATCAATGCAAATTGTCTTTCAAAGGACAAAACGAGAGCTCTAATCGGGTTCGTCGTTCTGTGGGAATTCCCATTTGTTGCCATAACGAACCGGTTTAATTGTAGAATAATCGAAATATATTTTGCTGGAAAGACTATAGCCGCGCGCGTAAGACGAGAGCGACGCGAATGTGGGATGCTGCGGCCCCCCCTCTCCCGGCAAACTTATCCGAGGCAGGGCGCGTTCTCTTCTGGTAGAGTACGGTATCCGAAATCAGCGCAGTCTCCGTTTGCGTGGCGCGTCGGACTTACGCGAACCGCGTGCTCGCCGCTCAGTTCGAACCGTGGGTCCATCCGAGCGCACGATCCAAGCCCGGAGATGACACTAGGATCTGCTTTGGATTAACCAGTGTAGTGTTCATCGGTTTTGTTATTCTTGTGTTCATTTGTGGGCGCTCAAATGTTGATGCGATTTGATTTCTTTTTATTTAAACACGCTTAATTCATGAATTCAATGCCTCCCTTGGTCTTTTGAATAAAACATCGGGTTGTCCCTCAGCCACTCCGGGTAATAAGACCGACATGAGTTGTGGCGGTCGACTGCGACAAGAATAATCCTATAAATCGCCCCAAGTCGGGACCGTGAAATAATAGCCTCGGCGACTCTTAATAAAAATATTGGCCTTATATCAATCGCGCGTCAAATACGGACACCGATAAAAACAAAGTCATAATATTTTTCAGAATTTATTGAAATGGATTTGATTTGAACGTCGATGGTGTATCGGCCAGCCGCACTCGCCGAGTTGGAAACGAAATAAAAGCGCAAACGTGTGGATACGAGTATTGTTTCAACTTTTGAGAATTTAATATCGTCTTCTTATGTTTAACCTTATAATTTGAAGGATCAGCTTTTATATAGTGCGCGAGTTTATCTTAAAATTCTCATCTGTCGTAAACGTAGACGCAAAACAGAAACAGTTGATCAAAGTTTCACGAACAATATGCTCGGTATATTCTCGCAAGATTACAAACGCTATTTATGATTATGTAGGTGGAAGCAAAGGCAGCTCCGTTGTTCGGTGGCATAAAAGTGCACTCGCTACCCGAATGTTCCTAATGAGACTTGGAATCTTGATCGAATAATAAGGCGGTCTTTCATTTTGCCGATGAATAAAAATTCATTTAAATAACTTTTAATTTGAATGGAGTTGGGAATGAAGTCAACGTGGATTGAATAAAAAGAGCAAACGCCCGAGATAGCAAGATAGTGTTACGACGGGCAAATATTATTTCAGTGTTTACGGGGAAACTGCAATTTCCGTGAATCGTTAATTATTGCAGCGCTTCCTTACGTCTATAGACAGAAGCGTTATGCTAGATGGCGTTGTGCCAATGACTGATAGCTGTATTCCTAAAACAAACGGTCGCTTAGTGAAATTGGTGCACCTCTGTTGATTGACTAGATGAGCTACACATCCGCGAGGTGTTTAATAATGTTTCTCAGCATTTTTTGGTCCATCGTTTGTGCATCGCCTTACACCCTCGGGGCGTTGCGCGCCAAAGAACTCGGCGAGGGTAAGCGTAAGTGTCAACAAACGACTGCTCATTATCCTTAGGAGGGTCTCTTCATGCTCCAACTTTACCTTTTTTCTGTTTAGCTTAGCTTCCTTTTTTAAACCGCTTTCTTAATTAATTACACTATTTGATAATTAAGCTCTTACAAGATGCAAACACAAGTGCGATTAATGGCAATGAGTAAATAAAAGAAGATAAAAATAAACTCGAACTCCTCGAATCGGCAATTTGATTTTCCAGTATAAACATGAAAGGAATAAGGAACGATAAAATGATCAGCGATGGTTTTCATTCGATTCGACGTAATAGTTTTGTTTTAAATGAATCAAATGAACTGCGAACGCTCCGAGGAGAAATACCAATTTTATGAGATCTTATTTAAGAAAAATGAATCAACTATCAGAACTTCGACGAAACTCGGATCGTAAGTATTCGAGATGTTGATAAAACCGATTAATCAATAGACTCGGCGAACTTTATTAGAATAGTTAGTTGAACTCGTTAGAGCTCGAAGGCATTTCCGTGCCGTCAAAAATTAGGCAAATGTAATTTGGCAGCATTGCTCGGAAATGCAAAAAAAGACCCTCCTGCCTACCGTCCAGTGTTTCCTTGCCGGAGCCCAAAGTTTTTGAATATATTGAATTAGAAAACTTGTATTGAGTTCGGCAAACAATTTCTGTTTCCGTTCACCTTTTTGACTCGCCGATGTACATAAATATCCAGGCGAATTCCGTGAATTCAATTGAAACAGAATAAAACAACATTGCCTTTCACATCATCCACGGTATAAATCACGCGTTGTAATAATAATCACAGCGAATCTTTGGTACAAAACTCGAACTTGTATTTCGCGCAGCCTCTGATATGCTTCGAAAAAAAAAAAACAAAAAAAACAAAAGAAAGAAACGCTGTGACATCGGTCGATCGCAGAAATTCCTTTTCCGTTGCGAAAATTGAATCGGTGTAGGTAATCATAACTTGGCCTGATAGCAAATACTTTTTATCAACTACGTTCAAATTTCATGAGATGCTGGCAACTTTGCCGCAAACAACTTTATGTCAATTGTTTCGAGTTCTCGAGATTATAATGCCATTCCGAACAAATGCTCCATGATCGAAATATTATACACGATATTCTGCGCGAATGAAATATCTGCCGAGCTGTCGCACTGACTCAACAATCGCGACTCAATCATTTATTTTTATTTATTCTCCGAATCACAAGATAAATTATTGTTTCAATCATCGAATCGCTGTTCGCATGTTTTTATTCATACTGCCGGCATCGTAAAAGAGATATAGTTCCACCGGAATTACATGCATGCATTAAAACTTTGTGTAAGCACACTTTTTTTTACACAGGCTAATGATTACAATTTCATTCCGTACGAATACATTTGACATTTTTCCCCAACAATTTTTCGATTCGAATTTATATAGATTCGGAGACCAATTTTTCGGAACGTACACGCGAACTAAATGCAAATACATTTTTTCTTTCTATATATATCTCTATCGGCTATAAAATAATTTTTGTCGTGCAAAAAAAAAAAAACTGATAAAATACCGAGAAATATTAATCATGGCAGGAAATGAAAAAAATATTTTATTTGGAGAATACACAAAACTAAACTAACGATATTAAATAATCAAACAAATGGGGGAGGGGAAAGTGTTCTTTCCGCTATTCATATTTAGATTAACTGTATTTGATTTTTTTATAAAATTCAATGTAACATTTTTTTCGAATATCCACGGTAGACTTCCGTTTGTACAAATGTTTGCGAACTAATCAGAAGAGGTGTTGTAAATAATGGACTAAAAGAGTTTTATCATGACTGGATTGAATTCGTTGCATCCATCGGGTGCTTATTCTCGGCGGACATAAACGTACAATGTGTTCATATTTTGTCTGTTGCACAGCGTTTCTCGTCGTGGAAAACAATGGGCAGCTTGTTAGCTTTTTTGAACGTTGATCTTTTCTTCGTTTAATCCTCCATATCTAAAAAAAAAATAACCTAACGAGCTTAATTGGCAAGATAATTAGTTTTGAGCTAATTAAATACGTCCAATGCAGATGACATCCTAATTGTTTTTTAGAGTTAAAACTTTTATACTTGATAGTTCTTTGGATCACCTAATTTGTATGCTATTTGGACGGTACGTTGTATTTTCACTGCTAGCTTACCAACCTCAGAAGATTATATATTGTTGGAATGCAGCAACTCACGAGAATAATGCACGAATAATAGACTAGAAGCCCTTAAATGTTGCGCTTTGAATTAAACTTTTGTTAGCTGTCATCCAGGTTCTAAATTGCTGTTTTAAGTATTGCATTTATTACATGTAATTAATTTCAATTGTTTTCTCGTTAGGTATTACAGTCATCTTTACAAGCAAATTCGTTTGGTTTCTGAGAAATTAATATAAAATTGATATCAAGTTGAGAATGTGTTTCGTCAGTGAAATTTATTTACCTCTGAACAATATGTTGGTTATCGTGGAATGTTGACAGCAAATTGTCATTATCATTATATGGGAAGCAATATTTAGCGGAAAAAATATTTAGATTCGCAAACTCGAAAAGCAAAAATATAGAATTTGAAAATACTCCGTACTGAACTTCGTCAATATATTCTGTCGCTCGTGAACCAATATTCAATTTCTATTTATCGTTGCATTTCAATTTTCAGCGTACAAAATTAATTGTACCTCGCTTGATCGATCAGTTCTTAATTATTTTTTGATCGCGTCAACTCCAATCTTTTCAGGCTTTGTGGAAATGATTCAATTAATTTTTTTATTAGACATGCATTATTAAACGCGCACACTTGAAAAAAAAGCTTTCCTTCGGTGCTATCAATTTTTTTTCTCTAAAACATTTCATGTGGAAAATGTGCTAATTGTTCAACGAATGTGCTGAGCATCACGCAATCTAAGTGTAATTGTACGAACTATTTGAACAACTTATTCATTCAAAGTTGATGCTAATTTTGAAACAAGCGGGAGAGCTCGCGTTTATGCTAATATCTATAATGAAAAGTGCTTATCAGATTGTCGCTTTAAGAAACGAAAACATCACTATCGACAAATTTTTCGATTCTCATTCGCGCCCCTCAACCCCCGTCTGCCCTATTTCTCGAAAAAGAATTTCCATAACCGTGTTCCCTCTGTGCTTTTCGAAAGAATTTGATAATCGTGGATTTTGTTCAGTGGTATAGTCTTCGGTTTTCAAGAAATGGATGAAAAAACAATTAAAGCGGAACGATCGTTGAACGCTTTTAACTAGGTGAGTCGGTTTTCAAACGACATCAGTGCGCTTCTCTTTATTGCTTCATGGATATTCACCGTGGCAATATAACGGTTGAATCCAATCTGATAAATCATTGGCCCGTATAATTAGTTTCTTAGAGAAACGCCTGATCAGCGGGCTAATCCGGCAGCCGTGATTGGGAAAATTAAAATTAGTACGTGACCACACATCAAATCGTGACCGAATATAGCCGGGCGCCAAACATCTACTTAATGTTAAATTTTGCACGATGCGTCCTGTCTTGTCCTTCGCAAAGCGCGAGCTACGTAAACGAGAGTTTGGGAACAAACAATGCAGAAAAGAGAGCAATAACGAGCAGAGTTCACGAAGCGACGATAATTCTCGTTGCCTTGGAAACTTCGCTCATTTAGAGAATAACCTAAAACATTTTAGGGACTGCATTCATGTGACACATTTTCACGGCGACGCAGTAGCTGCGAAACCAGCGACACAAAACTCATGAAATATTCAATGCGTTACGCAAATTAGGCCATCAATTTCTCACCTTTTTATCCGATACGAAAGTCCGAGAACCGAGAAAGTCTTATGTTAAATAACTTTGTTGCCCCGAGGATACGTTTTGTTCAAATATAATGGTTTTGTTCGTTAATTATCGCGCGGTCAAGATTTCATTTCATCGATGGTCAATTATTCATTATTATCAAACAATGTTGTGCAAACTGTTGTGCGTTTAATTAAACAATTCTTTTTTTGTTTAAAGTTCATTAGAAGAGTATCTAAATACACGGTTCTGTACAACACTGTTATTCTCGTTGCAACTGCCCCGAGCATGTTTATTATCATGAAACGACTTCTAAAAACCAAAACCAGTTGTTTAGAAATTCAAGACGAGCTTCAGGTTTCGCTTTTAGTAGTAGTCTTCTGACTTTTTTATTCCGGTTTAGCGTACGGAGAAATTCCTTGTCCTCTGTAGCCATTACAGCCAACAATGATATAACAGTAGTAAAGGTCAATTTAATGTCAGACGTGATGCATCGAAATCTCATATTTTTTAAGGAACGAAATGTTGGAAGGATTTTATTTATATAATTTCTTTAGCAGAACTGTCCATTTCGTCGGATGTATGTTACAAAAAAAAGACGGAAAAATTATCGACATGTCGACAACACTCACAGGCCCTCGGGCAATGTTTATGAAATGTCAACAAAAAAACCGAATCTACAAATTTTTTGTCGTTCATTTCTTAAAAATACACAACCAGACGGACGAAATTAATCAGTTTTGAATTATTAATAATAAAAAAGAAAGAATGTTATTTAAAAATTGTCATATAAGAATGATGGGAAATGGGAAATTTTCATTGCTCATCTGATGTCACTTTAACGTGGTTGACAACGAGCGAAAATGTGATCAAAACTGACACGGCAGAAAAAATTATGTGATAAACTTGAAAACAAAATTATAATTGTCATCGTTTAACAAATTGGACTTTTAAAGTTGAAAAACTTTTCTATGCAAATAAATTTGAACAAAGTAATGGTGCGTGCACTACAACAATTGAAATTAGAAACTATAGTTCTGAATCTTGAAGTTGAGGTGCTGTAAAATGACTTCAGGTATTTATGGGTAGCCAGAGAAACTTTTGACTACAATCGAGCAAGCAAAAAACTTTGCCTTTCAGCAAGTGTTTGCTACGCGTTTGTCACTTTTGCAATTAAGTAATTAATCGTATATCTTAATCTGATAATGAACTGCCGCTCATCGGTCTTCTGGATTGTGAAATGAGGAAACTCCGAAGGTTTCAAAGAAGTTAGTGTGACTGACATAATTGCCGTGCATAAGAGCTTATTGCGCAAATTAATATTAATTTTAAGCATTGAAATCGCCATTTAATTTGAACTGCCAACAAGTTTTGCATTAATACAAATTTCACTTACTTCCAACGAATTTTAGCTGTTTCTGTTCGTAAACGGAGCTTCGTGCCAGTTTGCGATCGGGTTTTCAACATTTATTTCAACGCATTATTTCGAGTTCATTATATAGAAAATAGTAAACATTCTAAAAACAGAACAATTCTTGTTCTAAAACATTACTTTGTAAATGTATACAACAACATCATAAAGCTCTTCTTCTCAAATTTAATGAAAATGTTTTCTTTTGAAAAAAGAAATCTTGATTAAAAACTTGAGTAGACAACATGTAATGAGTAGAAAATACTTCTGTTACATATAGTTCTAAAATGTTTGGAATTTGATGATTTAATGAACAAGTTAATTCAATTACTTCTCTAACTTTTAATGGAATTAACTCGCAATCCGAAAAAAAATTAATTGTTCACCTCGAGTGACGTTTTCCGTTGGCCTGACTTCCGCAAAGTGCATAATTTAATCAACTGGAAGAATAAATTCAAACACAATTCTGCCCGTTAGAAATTAGCATCATATTATAACAATTAATTGCATCTTGCATAAAGGTCAACAAATGTTGAACACTTTTTCTCGTAGAAAATGAAAGTTGATACAATTATATAAACTTGGTTATGTCTGACCCGACACTAAGGTTTTCTACTCAAACCCGGAAATTCACCACTTTAGTTTGGCTAGAAATAACCTATCAAATCTGTTTACCTTTTTCGTTTTATGTTCAGACATTTCTCACTCTCCATCAAGTCTCTCAATTAAGTGACAAAGATGATAGGTATTTATTAAAAAAATTCTTTGAATTGTCAATTGCTTGACGTCGACATAGCTGAAAAATTTTTGCCCTTTTTTCATACCGCAGCAATGAATTCCAGTGCCACGCGTTTCTTGCTTTATATGAGCTCATCTAAAGCCACGTTGGCTAAACCCGACAGATTATTGGATATTTTCGAAGAAATGTTTATACCACATATGAAAGAAAAATCAATGGGATCCTGTGAGATAATTTTGCGCACTAATTTGCATCGAAATCGTACGATTAAACTTGACGAGTAATTGAATTTTCGTGCCGATACAAATTTCTTTATTACCAGACAACTTCAAAGTGTTTTTCGTCACAAGTCGTTGACTTTGAAATCACGTTGGATTGTTTAATGAAATCCGATTTCACTTTGACGCGATATTGTCTTGTTCTCGTAAGGTACCCCTTGAAGTATTCGCGTTTGTGTATAATCCGATTAAAACTTGAAAAAGATTTGTCAAATCAAAGTTTCATATCTAACACTCATTTTGAGAACTTTGATCAATTTACTTATTTTCTCTACTTTGTTTGCGCTCATTCTTCTCAAACGAAATCACAACTCAATTATCAATAAAAAATTTTCTACTCCAGTTTGTATATAAATCTGTTTACAACATTTTAAAAACTGCCATTAATGTTTCATGTTATTTGCTTCATTATTAGAGAGAAATGTAGGAGAATAAAATCTCTGTTTTACATAACAGCTGTCGTAAAAATATTATAGATATAATAAGAAGATGAAAACAACTCCGAATGATTTTATTGCGCTCTAGAAAGTTATTCAGTGGATTTTATTTGCATCAGGTAATAAAATTTTTTTATGACTAAAGAATCGAGGACGCGTAACCCGCCCAATTGAAATATAATGCAACGCGATACCGTTTGACAATGAACATCACTAAGGATAAATAATTACCCTGACGCGACACGTTGTAATTCAGACAGGAATAAAAATTTGTCACGCGTTAATTGATGTACTGTGAAACCGAGATATGTGAGCGTAGTGTTTTAAATTGGACATTAATAAGTAACGCACAACGATAACGTTTGTCAGACAAATAAAACATAATTAAACGCGCCGACCAAATGACACAAATGTCAGCGAGATACATTTTTTATACACAATCCATAAATACCGTGGTTCGTTGCTGTGATGAATTTTGAATCCCACGACCGCAAAAGAGTTTCGTTATCCATGTTTCGCGTACCAGAAACAAATAAAAATAGAAAATAGTTTCTTTCTCCTCTATTTTATTATTCCTCCGTAAAAATAAAACCTCGCCGAATTAGAATTTGTCGAGGAATTCAAACACAATCCACGAGAAACGCAAATTTATGGAAATCGCATTTCTCCATAGGTTCCCAAGATTCGATAGGTAAACGATGGCCGGAGTTATTCGGTTAGACGTGAACATTTTCTTTGCCGCTCAAATGTCCAGGTAATCGCCCTGCCATATTTATCGTGAAAAATGAAGGTGAAAAATAAGTTGGATATTTTTGTTATGAATAATGTTGCACTCGAACACGAACATACATCTTCTTTACAAAAAAGAAAACAGCGAGTTCCTTACAAAAAAAAAAAAAAAAATGAAGAAACAAAAATAAAACTAGAAAAAAAAATGAATTGCTTTTTCCCAGCAACGATCATTTCCTATAACTTAAATAACGATGCATTTGATCGTCATGCAGTTGGCCAGTCTTGCAATGTTTTTTCGTCGCTCGAAATCACGTACATAAATCAGTACTAAACATCAAAACCATTTCCGCGCGAGCGCGTTCTTTGCTCTTCGGCTTAAAGAAACTTTAAAATTGGCTGCAAGGCATCGCTGATTTCGGGTTACGAGCGTTCTTGCAATGCCTGCGTATTAGCGTGGCATTTGTCTCGCATGCGAAAACTCCGAGCGAACGGAAGCACCAAACAATACTCTTGCATATACGAAGGCACTTTAAACGACTAGTTCGATGAAACTTGAAGTTATTCAGATAAGCTCAAACCAAATTGTGGATCGTGTTTCAGGAATCACTCGCCATTTTTGCTTATCACTTTGATTAATTTGTAAAATAAACTTTTCCGAAAATCCAATATACCTGGTAATAAAGGTTATTGTACAGGATTAGAAATAACTTAAAAATTTTCGCGTTCCCCTTTATGTGATATTCAATTTTCATCTAAATTCACAATTCACATGATATCGTCAAACATCAAAAGCAGCCAATTTAAGTCTTTTGACATATTTCTCATTAGGTAGAGTGAAAGGGAAAGGGAGTGGGAGAGAAATATCTAGGGTATCTCTAGGGCTTCTAAGTACCTCCTGTTATCTTAAGCCGATCGGTAATGAAATATACAAATACCATCAATGAACCAATATAGCTTGATATCAAATCTCATGATTTCACTTTAATTAGTAATACTCCTAACAACAATTCCATTGCCATTAGAAAATTTATTTAATTTACAATTCCGAATCAAAACTTTTAATCAATACGGAGCGTTGAAATTCGATTTTACCGTCGAATAAATGGTTGATTGAAAATATGAAAAATAGATATATAGAATCGTTAGTATATATTTATAGCAAATACATGATGGTTTATCCAACTCGAATCTAATATTGACTTGTATCACTTGAATAAGAGCTAAATTACATCGGAAAGTTGTTAGACATCGTTTCATAAGTTGGAACTGTATTCAGCAAATGAACAATCCAATGCACCAATAAATTGTAGCAAGGTCAAACGTCAAGCAGGATGTATAACAATTTGGTAAATACATATCAAAGTTGGCGCGACAGATATATTTTGGAGCTCGTGCTATTTAAATTACCTTTGGAAATTCTCGCAGCATTGCACCTCTTTTTTTTTTTTTTGTTCCTAAACTCAAACAGCGAGTAAAAGTTTTGAGTGATATTTTATCCGAAATGACGTTCCAGGCACTTACGTGGGGGCGAAATTTGATTACGGTGTTACGGCCGAATTTTTTGCCATCATTTTTATCGAATGTGGACGCTTTCCGGATAAATACACAGAGGTACGCGCTTCACCGAAAACAGCGCGCATTTGCCGAGCGTTTATTTGGCTTATTTAAATTCAGCCTGTTTCCGTGAGTTTAGTGCCTCATCCGTGAAACCGATATCTTCACTCAGATCTTGAACGCGGGAAATTTGAATATCTCATCGCGCCATTGTCGTGAATTTGTCTTGAAAACTTATCGTGATTTGTAAATAAATTACATTTCCCTAGGAAACGAGGTCGCAAATAATTTCGAACCGGTGATGATCTTTTTTGTCCCGAGATTTCTATCAATGAACGTAATTCTCACACTATTGTTTCAGTGAAAAAAACTATCCAGCTTATTTTATAGCCAGCAACTTATTTTCTCGAGTGTTATTGTCGTCGACTGACTTGCTCGACGACAACCACGTAACTTTTTATCATTCAAATTGGTGGAAGCTCTCAGCTGGCTCTGCAAACGAATTCCACTTCCTCTCGGGACTTTTGAAACGAGCGGGCCTCAACTCGACAGTGTGTTTTCCCTCTTTCGTTTTTAATGCTCATCTCTTGACAAAATATCCTTCTGAGCTTACCGCATTTGATGCGACAGGAAAACATAAGTAGCAACAATCTTATTCTTTTATGTACACTTATCTTTGTAAGCGTACTCGGCGTTCTTCAAGATACCTTTTTTTGCCTTTTTTCCCCGTCCAGATTCATAAATCATTTTTACTTCTGTAAACTGGCTCCCAGTCGAAATATATTGAGACGCTGTTTTATCAACGAAATATAAACAAAAGTACAACCGTTAACTGCAGGTTTCCTGTTTGCAATGTTAGTTTTTTCTTTCTTTTTTTTTAATTAAAATCATAAATTTTCACAGTTAAATTACCACAAAATCACCTTCTATTCCTCCATAAATAAAACCAGCTTTTAATTTGATTCCAATTGAATTCTCCAGAACCTAATAGGCATTATTTCTCCAAATCACATCAATAAATTGAAATTAATTAAAAAATTAATCGCGCAATAAGCGCTATCCGAACGAATTCCACCTGACTACATTATGTTAAAATATTGCCAGCCAATTAGAGTTGCGCGCAAAAGACGCTTCGTTGATATTTTCTTTTGATCCGTATATTTTTTAATGTTCTGATAATTAGTGGGGTAAGTATAGGGCTGGTTGAAACATAGTAGTGCCATGAGAAATTAAAGTATAAAAGCTCATTGACTTTTATGTTACACGCCGCGCGTATAATGGCTTCACACTGCAGTCGCGTAAACAAAAACAACCAACACAACAACGAGAAAAACGTTGTCCCCGAGGACACCGGCTTTCTGGATAAGAAGTCGCAAAATTACCTCGGCACACGTTTTTACAGGCTTTTTTAAGCACCGTATCTTTGCACTCTGTTGTCTTGGGTTACACATACGCTTGCAATTATTTTGTCCCTTTTTTTACCCGGGTTTGCTTTGTAATTTATGAACCCACAATTTTCAAATTAACAATCTCGTTTAAGCTGGCGTATAAAATGTAAAATAAAACTAATGTTATAAATACATATATACACACATATATATATATATTTTTTTTTGTTAATTTAATTCCACATTCCGTATCTTGTTTGATATGGATGAAACTTTTTTACTTTTTTTCGCCGATATTTCGACATTGATTATAAATATCTTTAGCTAATTAAAGCATTCGTTTGGTACTGCGGATGTTTTAATACGACCAGAGCCGATATTTCAAAATGAAAGAAAGTATTGCGGTTTGATTGAATGCAACTGGGGGCTCGAGTTTTTAATAAGACAACAAGTATTGATTGGAAACTTCTGAACAGATGAAGACCCCCGAGTAAGTTGTGTGTGGCAAAATGTAATATCCGCATTATTAATATCCAAACAGAAAGTCTCGGCCGAAAATAATGATGCGTCAGAAAACAGCTCTACGAGCAACTAGGAACCAAGACCCACAATGACTCAATGATGCCACAAAAGTTGGCTGAGAGATAGGCAACTTGGTGGGTAGTTTTTTATTTGTTCTAAAAAGGTTAACCAAACGTTCCATACAGCTCAATCAAAATATCAAACTCCACGTCCCGTGTAATTACTTTGCAAACCTTCCAACAACTAAATCGATGAGGCTTAAAGACTTTTCTTATCAAAAACTAAACGATATTGAATTCACCAAGTTAGGGCCCCTGTACAAAGTCAGACTGTATTCTTTTTCCGTCCATTTTGCTTCGACTTTTTATTTACACTTCAGGGCGTGCAGTAGTTTGAGATGGGAATGTCAGCCTGTGAAAACCAAAATCTCGTATCACGAGTTTGGGAAAAATCATACAGGACGGTCGGTGATCAGGCAGAAAAATCAAACTTGGAAGAGCAAAGATTGATTAATGCCTCTTTTATGTCTGTCGCAGCGAGTCATAAAAATCGGTTGACAAGTTGTTACAGCACGTTTTCGTGACATACACGTGTAGAGATACGTTAAAGTTATACCAGCAGTTGAAGTTTTGCTGGCGCTCGTGCGACGTTTGTAAGCTTCCGACAGCAGCTTGAGTTCGAGACAAACGTAACATGAATCGGTCAACGACCATCGAGCACTTTATCTCCATCGCATAAAAAAGTGCCTTCACCTTTTGTCTTGTTTCTTGCAGCGAAACGACCCGATGACGGCTCGATAACCCATGCTCCCGTAAATTCGTTTCTCGCAATATCGTTAGAACCGAGGTAACCACGCCTAACAAAGCCACAGTGCAACCAGTGGCACACTCTGGTCCTCGTAAATTTTGTGCGTAGGTTTCGCGTTCCCAGCCAACTTTATAAATGTTTTGGACGCCTGCAAACACATTTAAAACACACAAAAGTATTATGCCAAATTAGACGTGGCGAATTCGAGGTAATTTTGAATTATGGATCTAAGCGGGTTGATAATGTACGTATACGTGAACAACGTCGAGTATATTGAATGAAAAATTGTTATTTTATAAAATATATATAAGATGTACCCCAGCGAGTCTTTTCATTGTCTGACAACTTAATTTATAATTGACGTAACGGTGCACAATAGGTCGTAAAAATGATTACACGGTGACGGGAGTCTGATGAAAAAATCGTTTATGAGATACACAGTGGAACTTCTTGCGAAGTACGGAGATGTCAATGTGAGCACGGGCGCAACAACGTTGAGCTGCTTATTATTTGAGGTGACAGTGAAAATTCCGCGTGATACATGGAGCGAAAAATTTTTGTGCGCAAATCAGCCTCAGGCAATATACCTGCAATGTATACGTCATTATATACTTTAGGAGTCACAAAATAGTAGAAGAAAATGTTAGGTGCATCAATAAATGAACTTGCGCAGGTGCGCTGTTACCGTTACTTCATTATCAAATATTGAACAGGGGTTACATAATTTTTTTCATTTTTATTTTCAATTGAAATTATTAATCGAAATGCGTTTTATTTTATTTTTGATCGGAACGAAATTAAAAGTTTATTTATCAGTTTATGAAAATGTATTTTCATTGGACGTTAAATGAATATATATTATTCATTGCATTTGACATATTGAAACACAAGGAATAATGAAATAATGAAAACACTTAACACAATTTTCCAACGTACGTCAACTTTTATTCGTCGAATTTTTTTCAATAAAATTTCCGCAAACTATATTCATAGGAATGAAATAAAATTTTTTTTGTCCTATAATTTTATATGCTCTCTGTGTCTTTGAAAGTCATACGTCAAGCATGAATGTTGACTACCTTTTTTATCTGAGAACATTCGAATGTCATAAAAACGGTTACCGCGAATTTCATGCAAATTCCAATCACGTAATAGTCAAACACACGGAGAAAAAAAACTTGTAACACGTTCGACAGAAAAATCACGAATAAATCAGAGATTTGGGAATTATGAAAAGATGCATAGTGAATAACCGTGTTTATCGAAAAAACATTCTATTTTCGGACTCGATCTCATCTGATCTCAGTGAACACTTGAAAGGAAATCGGTTTTTTCACGTGAACGATTCACGATGAAGCGCCAAGTGCACCGCAATCACGACGGTCGTCGAATTCGAGTCACGTGGTCGCCATGAAATTGTCAAAATTCGTCGCGTATGATCGTGCTTGCGAAACATTACGAGCAACCGGCTTAAGGAGCGGATTATGATCGCAAATCCTAGAAGTTCACCTGAGAATTACCTAACTATGTACAATCGTGCGAGTTACATATTCGTTCAAAGAAACTTCCGTGAATAATAATTCTATACGCGTATGAACCTTTTTACAGAATGTTTTTTTTTATTTATTTTTTTTTTTCATCAGAATACGTTTTTTTGTAATCAAATTCGAGGGTCTATTTCACGTTAAATGAATAAAAACATTTGATTGTAACTTAAATTTTAACAATTTGTGAGTGATTTGGGATTCATTCGAAAACTAGCATTTTTTTCCAATCCTACAATACTAACAATGAGTTATAAAAAAAGATTCATTTCAAACACTTTGCAGCGGTAATCGAATAACAATCCAATCAAAACTTTTCATTTAATTGCTGAATCGTTTGTCGACATATAATTTAAATAAATGGCAGGGATTCGAAAACAAAGTATTTGTATGGTGATTGCGTATACACATGATTGTTTTTTTCCTTTTTTTTTTTTTAATCAATTTGTTAACTTCTGTTTATTTGTTATTTACTTAGATTTTCAATCGTGCATGTTATTCGTTATAGCCACGGTGATTGCAATGTACAATTTCGTTCTAGTAGCTTTTCTATTCCATTTTCCTGACACCAATGCAAGTATTAGAAATTGTGTGAAAGCTACTTACAAAATTTAATCTTCCTATTACACGAAAAATCGAAATTGTATTACGTTATATCAAGTTATTTGACCAGTTTGCTCGTACGACTGCATTGCTGAGAAATAATTAATATTTTCAGGACATAGCCGTGAATTGCGATTTTGCAACAACAACAAAAAAAAAGAAAGAAAAAAGTGTCAAGTGGGTGAAATTACTCGGCTTTTTGGAAAGATGAAAATAAATTGAAAACAAAATAAAAGTTTTAAAGAAGATGAATTTACACCATGTTTTCAAAGTGGATACTGTAGGAAAGATAGAGATTGATAGGAGAAGAGAGTTGTTTTGGAAATGTGACTAATTATGTACAGGGTGTACTATGCAGCTGCATGTTTATTCATGTTACAAGTCAAGTATTAATGCTCTGATATTTCATACTAGCAAAACCTTTTATGCAGGATGTACAGATTCTGTTTGCTTTTTAAATAAAGATCTAATATTTATGTTACCAGACGGAATATGAATATATGATGTTATGCCAGTTGAATTAATTGTTAACAAATTGCAGGCTATTTTTTGTCTAAATAAATAAGAGTATGTAAATTACCTTACTTTCGGTATATGTAAGAGCAGATTTAATTAAAAATTTCACTTGCAAAAAGAAACTAATGTAAACATCATAACTGATTAAATTTTTACGAAATTGTTAGCATTAAACTGAAATTGTTAATCTTTGAATTCTCTTCAAACTCTACAATATTTTATGATAATATAAAGATTATGCACACTACTTTCGGAACGATGTAATTTTAAGAATTTGATTGGTTTGGTACATCTGAATATTGTTTCGGTACAGAATTAAAATTTCATTCTATAGTCATTTTTTTAGTTTACTTACCATAACGTGTAATAATTTTTGTTATTTCCTGAAAAATAATAAATAAACGTTACACCAATATCGAGAAGACTGGTCGCGTTCAATTTGATTATGTTTAAGCGAACTAATAAAAAAAGCCCAGGGTGTTTCATTTTTCACGGGTCAATTTGGCGTCGGTCACACATCGAAACCAAAATCATGAACAAAATACTCTAAAATAACAGTGGAGAACAGTCAAGTCGGTCGGACTTCCGACATTTGGTCAGGAAAGCATGATCCAGCCCAAGCCGTGGGATTCTGTTCGTTGGTTCGTTAATAATTTGAGCTGCCGACCGAGCATTATACGAGAGTTCCGGGACGCTGAAGCTTTCATCTCGCTCGCGATGTGTTCGTCTTTGTCTGTGTTGTCCCGGCACCACGTTTGCCGCACGCCTCGAATACTAACAGAAAGAGGCGAAGAGGCACTTACACCAGAAAACGGTTTCGATGCCGCGCTCATCTCCTTGGTCTATCGCTTTCGCACATTTCCGTTACGATAGAAGGTTCTTGATGGCGCAGCGTGCAATTGTTATACGATGACGCAGCCCCGTTACATCTGAAAGCCATCGCGCACAGAAATATAAAACAAGAAGATGTGCGAAATGAGATAGCCAAAGCGGGGCCAGATAATTTCAAGTTGAGCGCGAAATTTGTTATTCTGTGCAAGTGCCTCTCGTCGTTGGCATTGTCTCACGCGAAGCTTAATGAAAAGAAGAAGAGCGCCGTTGATTTCAATGTTACTGATTCGGCTTGCCAAATACTGTATCCTCAGTCCTGGTTATATTTATTTTTTTCGCCGATTTTTTTTACGCTCGAGTATTTGCTCGCCCGCTTGTCTCGCCCCTCATTGTTTCGTCCCGCGACCCGAATGAGCTCGCTGTCATTTTTGCCGGGTTAATTTACCAGGCCTGCAAATAATGGTCGTTCTTGGTTCCAAACTTATTTCCCTCGGTTCATTATGGAAGCGAAAAATATGCGATGGAGTGATGCTAAAGACACGATTCACAATATGTCTGATGATATCGCAATAAGTCACACTGTGCAATTTCAACACAAAGCTGTGATACACAATCATATAATAAGAATATTTTTTTCTTTTATTTTTTGTGTATAAAAAAAGATTTTTTTTTTCATCAATAGTTTAGTTCCTCGAGCAAAATGTTGAGCAAAAAATGAGTCGAATTTGCACCCTATTTAAAAACAAACAATTGGACGATACCAAATGACCTCTATTGTATCTGTAAAATATGCTGCACGCAGCCACGCTACAGCAAATGACATATATTTGTACCGACAATGTAAACCGCTAGATGGACGGGTTATAATTGAATTCGTTATAGCCTTTGACTGTAAACATGTTGCCAAAGAACGTGAAAAATAATTAATCCCATATTTTACCTTATGAATAACTCGTTTATTAATTTTTAATTTAATCAGAGTCTCATTCGCATGATTAGTGCACTTGGATAATTACAAGCTCAATAATTTACATTATCTCAAAATTAGTATGCTAAAGTTCGTCATGTTAGAAGCGTAAAACTTTTTACTCGCTGGCTTTCAAATATTCACTTTAATAATCCAACAGGAAACTTTTAAGGGTTTGTGATTTCGGTCGCACAATTTATATATACGAATATCAAATACTAGGAGATGCAGCCTTGAATATATCATCACTAAATTCTTTAAAACGTTTGCAAAACAAAAATGCTTCATCTCATGATTTTTTATCGAATTTATTGTTAGAATGGAAAGTTGTACATCGTAAAATGATTAAAAATAAATTTCATCGAAAGTGTGTGCATGTTCGAGCCATAGCGGATTTTTATGCACCTGTAAATTCTATTACAAAATAAAGCTAACGAACTTGTTACAACTATTCTGCTTTTTTTTTTTCGGCCGAATTTCACAAATTTTGTTTAACGGAGAAACAACTGAATTAAATTGTACCATGTGAGGCCAATTGAATGAATCGATTGAACCTGACATCATTGAACCACCAAATTCATACACATCACTCGCAATATACCATGCATTTTCGTTAAATAGATTTGCGACCCGTTCGTGCAGTGATAATAATACTAAAAAAAAGTGATTAATATTAATTTATTGACTTAGATGAAATAACGTTTGCTCTGGAATGAAAAATGACGTATACAAATTGAATGTCCAATATAGCTTTTTCTTTAAAAGAAATCCAAGGTATACACCTCAGTTATTATCAATTTACGATAATTTAAAGCCAGATCCAAATGGCGCCTCTGCGAAAAATGTCGCCAACAGCTGGCCAGTAGCGTTGCGCCTAAAGCGCATCGTCAGTTACCACTTTTTTTTTCTAGCAAAAGAAATACAAACTTCTCATCCTTTCACCAACTTCGGCCTGATAGTTTGATGCTTCGAGCGGTTGGTGTGCTTACCCGCGGCTCGTTATAATCTACCAGCTGAGACTTTATTCAAATATACGTTCGCACAGACGTACTTGCACATCCACACATCGTTTCACATTTCGCCTATACTTAATTAATTTTTATAATACAATTACATTTCGCTGCAAAAATTTAACGTCACATAAACGGCAAAGCTTTCGGGCTCACTCCTCCTAATGAATCGGTTGACTAAATTTAATTAATTCTATCGTTCACCAGTGCGTTAATTAATAAATTAATTAAAACCACCCGAATGAGTTTTATGTTTTAATTAGATGATGACTAGAAATAAATACAATCTAGTCGAATTTGTTTATTAACCTGCGAGTGTTGGACAGGTTAGCATAATTTAGAATGAACTGAATCATGTAGTTTATAGTTATATAACACTTGAAATTATTCATTTTGTAGAAGAAGAAAGTTGACTTTAAATTAGAATCGAAATTGATAATAAAATTAAAATTATAATATTGCGTTAGCATCATTTTGTCCTCGTTTAATTGAAGTTTTGGTACTTTGCCTCTATTGCAATACGAAATTACCGAATTACCGAAATTCCGAACTCTAACAATACAAGGAAGGCCTATTGAAGACAAAACAATTAGGTGACACATGGATCAGAGCAAGCCAGTGATAATGTCTGAGTTTCATGTAGTTTAGTGTTTGACATTTGTAGCATTAAACAGTAATGATAATCCATAATTGCTAGATTTGATGTCATTAAATAATATTTTGATAAAAATGGGAAAAAACGCATCGTGTTCCTACATTTGAAAACCGATATAAATGTACGAAGAAAATTGAATATCAAAATTTAATAATATAAAAAGATTAAAATGTAACAGACTTGAATGAATATCAAACTTTGGAATATTTCATAAATTTATGACAGTTCATTGTGGGAATTAATTTTTAATGTGACAGATTTTGATATTCATAAAATTTTCAACATTTTAAAGGTTGAAAAGTCTTGAAACGATTTTTACGATGTACATGAATTTTTAGTATTTACTGGTTTGTCAGTTAAAATATTTTGTTTTGTTCTGTCAGTTAAAATGCTTCAATAATATTTGCGTCATTTTTCATTTTTCTGATATGAAATATTTTCGCACAACCTCTCTCGCAAGTTCTTATTTTCATTGCCAGGAAGTATGTGAAAATCGTTGACATTGATATTATCCGACTCGCAAATAAATATGTTATGAAAATTAATAATAAAATATTTGCTTTTTACATAATAGATTATAAGTCAAGTTACCAATGATAATACAACAAATGATGAAGTTAATAAAAATGAAATAAAATCATATAACAAAGAAAAGATGAAGCAAAAAAAAGGAAATAAAAAAACGCGATGCAACAAAAAATGTAAACAAAAGTTGAAGCAGTGAACACAAGAGAGGAAAAGGCCACCCTCACGGACGAAAATATAAACAAAAATATAAAAAAAATATAAATTATATAAAATTTATATAAATAAATTTATAATATTATTTTATATTTTGTAACAATATAAATTTTTTATACACAAAAATGTATAAATTTTATATATATTTATATATTTTTAAATATATTTTGCTTTTATATAATACAGAATATAAAATGTTTATATATAATATGTAGAACAATTTTTATATTTTTGAAATATATCAAAATTTTTATATTAAAAAAATATAAATGTTTTATATGAAAAATTATATAACATATATAAAAAATATTGAATGGTAAAAATATAAATGATAAATGTATAAAAATATATAAATTTTATGAAGTTGTATAACGAATAAAATATACAACAAAATTTTATATAATTTATATATAAATGTATATATTAATTTTACAATGATTTTTCAAATAAAATTCTATATAAATCTGTTACTTGAAAAACGATTATGTACACACACACACACACACACACACACACACACACACACACACACACACACACACACACACACACACACACAC
>JAAMPD010001227.1:0-27555 GCA_025266255.1 Trissolcus basalis | reverse complement strand
ACTAATTAAAAAAAATCGTTTTTTTTTTTAATTTTACACGTATTTCTCCCCTTAAATACAAATTTTCAGATTTTTCTGTCCATTTTTGCAACATCGCACACGCCGTGCGATGTTGCAAAAAACGACCAGGTAGCGCTGAGCTTATTTTTCGTAATATGTCCACACGGGTATAGGAAATTATTGCAGTTCTCGTACTGGCCATAACCACATATTGTTGTATGTTAATTATTCAAAATATCTGAATGGGGATGATGAAATAGTCTGACTAAGTTTCGTATTTATACATTTGTTTCGATTGCAAAAAAAATAAAGGATTATCCTAGGCAGGATATAACACCTCCCGTGTTTTTGTCAAATATTAGAGACTAATATTAGACACGGAGATTACAATAAAGTTAGACTAATCCTAAACTAACAGGCTGTTCGTTTACAGGAGCGAGCATGAGTTCTGCATGCTCAGGCTCATTTGGTTGTTCTGGATCATTAAAGACTCTGGTTCGTTGATGGTGTTTGTGTATAAGGTGGTTGGAGATACTACTCCAACAGGCTCCAAGTAGATAGAAACTGCATCCGTAGAGTTGATTTAGCGCAAAGCTATTCATGACAGTTGTGACTATTGTTTTCGAAACTTTGTAAATGATAATTGTCTATAATCATCAGAATTCCAGCGCTGTATGTACCGTTTTTGGTGTACTCAGCCCAAAACTGGTTCCAACTGTCTGTAGCGTATGTTTGTAGAGTTTTGGGGTCCATTAGTCCTTGGAGAGAGATTTGGTTGGTGTTTGTCACTTGTCCCGAAACCTTGCAAGCCAAGACATTCAAAATATCAGGTCGGTTAGAAGGGAACATGACATTTTCGCGTAATTTTTTGAGATCATCTTGCGTGTAAATACCGCTAGATGCGAGATTGCCGATGAATTTATATGTCCAAGTCATTTTTCCATCGAGCTGCATGGCGTAAGGGGTTTTTGTCTTGAAAGGTTGTCGCAGGAATCTGTATCATACATTGTCTATTTCTCGAAGAGAAAAGAAGATTTGATTACAGGTGATTTGAGTTCTGGCGAGAGTTACGCTCGTAATCGTAGTAGAATTTGATTTAAGTCCATCCAGGACCTCATTTTCAATGGTGTAGGGTCCCGTATCGTGAATTTTATGGCACGTCCTCTGGTCTTCGTGTACATTCTCGGGGATTCCTCTGGAGGAGATACTATTGTGGGAAGACATACCGCAATGTGACACAGTTCGTTTGATTTTTTTTCCAATATGTACAAGAAATGTCTGTTTTTTCCCACTGTTTTCAGTGGGAAAAGTGCCTTATTTCCCTAAGGTGTGGGAAAAGTAGAAACTTGTGGGAAAAGCTTCGCTTTTCCCACTCTTGTCTTACTTTTCCCACACTCTAGCGAAACAAGGCACCTTCTCCCGCTGAAAACAATAGAAAAAAACATACATTTCTAGTATACATATTGGAAAAAATATCGTGTGCAACACGTGTGAAACTTCATGATAATAGAGGAAGCATAATTTTACATTTTATTGATTGATTTCAATTAAAAACCTCTTTTTTAGACTTTTTTACCCTTTTAAAAAATCAATTCACATATAATCTTTATATATTCAGACTGAATATCAGTCAGACTGGTATAATCAGAGGCGAAATTGTTTGAAATAAATAGAACAAAACTCCCAAGAGAAATTTTCAAGAATGAGCAATTTTTTGATATTGAAAATTTTCAAGGATATCACAAGGATAATTAAGTTGATTCGTCCGTTTAAATTGCAGTGGATCGACAGGGAAACCAAAGGGTGTATTACATACTACAGCAGGCTACCTCATATATGCAGCTACTACCTTCAAATATGTTTTTGATTATCACCCTAACGATGTTTACTGGTGCACTGCTGACATCGGTTGGATCACTGGGCATACTTATGTTGTTTATGGTCCATTGGCTAATGGCGCTACTTCCGTCCTGGTTGGTAGAAAAAAAGCGATAATATAATCAATATCTCGTTAAGGTAGTTCCAGCGAAAAAATGTTTATGTCAGAATGTCATCATAAAATTTGATCTGCTCAATAACACAATTCGATCCAAAAGTTCATACTCATAAAACATTAAAATCGCTCAAAAACCATTCAAAAATTCTTGACAGCCAAATAATTTCGTATTTCAAGATTCTCTTTTATTTTTCTGTATAATTTTCCTTATATATACAAATTCATAATAAAATCTTTCTGCTTTGATTGTCACCCTGGAACTACCTTGAATTGAAACTGGTTTAATAAGCTAATTTTTAATTTTTTTTGTTTTTTCCTTATACAGTTCGAAGGAACACCGTTTTATCCCACGAATGATCGTTATTGGACAGTAATTGATAAATATAAAGTCAACCAATTCTACACTGCACCAACTGCCATCAGGTCTCTCATGAAATTTGGAGACGATCTTGTAAAAAAATGTGACTTGAGTTCTTTAAAGGTAATGATAAAACATCTTCTGCACAGTCAATAATAAAATCTGAATTAATTTGAATTCATATTCAATATGAAGTACTTTGATGAATAATAAAAAACGTTTGTTCAAAAGGTCTTAGGATCTGTGGGCGAGCCAATTAACGCTGAGGCTTGGCTCTGGTTCTACAATCTAGTTGGGCACGGAAAATGCAGTATATCCGACACATTCTGGCAGACCGAGACTGGAGGGCATGTGATCACTCCATTACCCGGAGCGACACCTATGAAGCCTGGTTCAGCGGTATTAATCGATTTTGCTCTAATTTAACACTACAGCTCACTTTCAACAAGCAATCAAGTTTTGACCGAATAGGTTCCACTCGAAATCTCGTCAAGTGCTACTAAAAAACGAATTCAGAAAGCTATTTCAAACTTGGTTAGATAATGAATCGCATATAATACAAATATCAGCAAAAGTGTATGTTCTCGTTAAAGTTAGACCTAGATCGATAAAATTAACAAAATTATCTCCTCAATGCAAGTTTTTGTTACAATTTCAATTGCAGCCAAGTCGTGTTGCTTGAAATATACTTTTACAGAAATATTTAATAATGAAGTTGCAAAAACCTACGTTTCAATCGATCGCAATTGTAAATGCAAGTTTTATACACTTTTCTTACGTCATTTATCAATGAATGAAACGGTTGTTAAATTTATCAATCACTCGTTGTATTTTCAGTTACGAAGGATTCCTTTGACGTATATTCTCATTCAGTTCTATAATTAGAACTGTTACAATATTTATCACTTGAAAAATGACATTTTAACGGTTATTATTTGATTGATTTAGTTTGTAAAGTTCAGGTGTTAATTCATGATAACTTCTATTTACAGACTTTTCCATTTTTCGGGGTTCTGCCGGAATTGTTGGACGAGGACGGTCACGTAATCGAGGGAGAGGGTGAGGGTTACTTAGTATTTAGAAGACCTTGGCCAGGAATGATGCGAACCCTTTATGGCAATCACGAACGCTTCCAAAACACGTACTTCGATAGGTTCAATGGCTACTATTGTACCGGAGACGGTGAGTTTACAATTTCCATATCAAATCCATATCAATCCAGTTAGTAAACTTTTTATAATTTCGAACGATAAATTGAAAGTTTGTCTCCAGCAAATTTCGATAGTTTGCCTCTCTCTTTCTCGACTCTCATTAAATGATTATATTTCGCACTTCTTCCGGGAGCTCCAGCTTTGAAAATGCACGCTGAAACTCCAACTGCAAAATCAGCAGTGAAACTATCTTCAGTCTCACCAAAACCTGCACTTACAATCAAGTCCCAGTTATTAGACAGTGCAAGTTTTGCGGCAACAAGAGATTCTGTAACTGTTCCAGCACGCCAGGGTTCAACTGCGAGAGAAGTGGCTCCACCTCGTTCGACCATCTCTTGTATTCTATCGCTAATCATTGCTCCAGCCTCGTTGCACACAATCTGTAAATTCTGGTCCATCATCAGAGGCCAAGAGTCCCAGTCTTCAGCACCAAACGGATCTTCGATTGAAATTAAATTTGCAGATTGCTTCAATAGCTCTATGTAATTTTCTTTCAAATCATCCGGACTCTGTTCATCCTCTTCATCTTCTGATGATTTGTAATTGATATTGTAGGTGCCAGTATCTGTTGGAAAAACAATTGAATGAAATCCAAAAAACAATCACATACTAGAAATGCAGTATCAGTAGGAATACAATTTTGAATTTGAACCTTCTGTGAAAAAATTTGTAGCATCAGCGTTGATATAAATTTTCACTTTGTTGCTTAAGGACAAACTTTGAATAGTTTCTTCGACGATTTGAATAGCTGCAGCGTTGTCTTCCAAGTTTTGAGGAGCAAATCCTCCTACACTGCTGGTTGGCAGGGGTAGAGAAACTTCATCCGCTTGAGCTATTTTTGCTCCCACTGCTCGATAAACTTGGTTTCCAATTGCAAGTGCTTCTTCAAAGTCTGAAGCTCCTAATAGTTTGTTAAAAAACAGTATATTGTTAAATTTTATTCATTTATTTGATTTTTTTTAATTATACAGTCATAGTTGTGAAGTTGTCCGCTCTGAACTTGTCCATGAAGTTTAGAGGATGTCAAAGTTGATATTCGATCTACATTACCGACATTGTTACATTTTTGTTAATTGATGCATTTTTCTCAAATACAAACATACATAAGTATTTTAAAGAATATTCAGACAATTCTATCATTGTTGAAGAATATTTCAAGATGCGAAACGCGGAGATTGATTGTAAAATTCGATCGTAATCATTGACCGTGTGTTTCATGTGTGATTTTTGTAGGTTACAACAGTCGAAAAAACTCGTTCATTAATTGTGATCGCGTTTTACAACCAGTAATTATATTTTATTATATCTCAAATTACTCTACGACGGCTACACATTCGTCTGATATCAAAATCGATGTATGCTTTCATCATTAACCCATAAAATCATCACATTTTAATTTTCCCGCCAAATTCAAAATTCAAATTTATCTTTTTCTTAACCTCAATTCAGGGCCTGTTTATACATCCCATTCCAAACACAGGTTTGGATAAGTCTTGAAAATTTGGCAACTAGGTTCCCCCTCTGTTTCTTTTTTCTGATCTTCATTTTATTTATCACTTTATTAATAATTACGATCTAATTTTTTAGGAAATCTAATTTTTAATCATTCATTTTTTGCCATTCAATATGTACTTTAAAAAAAGGTTAAGCAAAACATAACCAAAAATGCTGGGCACTCTGAAGAACTAGCTACAGAACTGTTACTTTTTTGCGATTGGCTGACGTTCCTCCACTAATATTTGGCCAAGTTCACAGCGACTATATTCCGACTGCAGATAACTTAACAACTTTGACTGTAAACTGAATCCTAACCGTAGGGAAGGACATAAAAATCTCTGAAAGTCAACGGATTGTTAGCCAATAGCCCTCCGTTGATGACACAGAAAGCTGGAACTGGAATGAGTAACTCATTATTTCCGGCAAGATTGGCGATGTATTTATAAACGGGTGTATTGGCCTTAGTTGCAGCGGCCTTGCAGCAAGCTGCTGAAACCGCGAACATCGCCGCGGATCCCAACTTTGATTTGTCATCCGTCCCATCAAGCTGTACCAAAAATTTGTCTATATCTTTTTGACGATTGATGTCGAAATTCGCTTTGATCAGTTCAGGCCCAATAATATTGTTCACAATGTCCACTGCATCTTCTTGCAGCTGTCGCAATCCTGATGGGTTCGGACGCAAGTCGTTTGGTACCGAAGTCCGAAAAAGACCTATGTCTGTGATCAAATCAACTTCCAAAGTCAAATTTGATTGCGTGTCGTAGATCTTACGCGCCTTTATTTTACGAATTGTCATTTTACACTGATCAACTTTGATCGATTTGAACAAATTTGAATACTGGTTGTGTTTTGATATTTTACTGATTGAAGTTGGCCTTTTAATTTAGATTGGAATACTAAAAAGTCAAATTAAAAACAAATGGAAACTATTTTATTCATTTTTTTGTACAAATGGAAATTATTTTGAATGAAGTTGAATATTTTCTAAAAACTGATGAAAATGATTGCTTTGATAGGTGCCAGAAGAGATGCCGACGGATATCTTTGGGTAACAGGAAGAATAGACGACATGTTGAATGTGTCAGGCCACTTGATGTCAACTGCAGAAGTGGAGAGTGTTCTTACGGAACACGCATCTGTTGCTGAGGCTGCTGTTGTTAGTAAAAATCATCCTGTGAAAGGTCAATGTTTGTATTGCTTCGTTACTCCAAATGAAGGGAAGCAGTTTGACAAAAAGCTGCAAGACGAATTGAAGAAAAAAGGTGGAATATTATTTTTGATGGAATTAACAAAATTAACTGACTGAATATATTTAAATTGTTTTATTGAATTGTTTGTAGTTCGAGAAAGAATTGGACCATTCGCCCAACCGGACGTGATCCAACACGCTCCAGGATTACCGAAAACGCGATCAGGAAAAATAATGAGGCGCGTTTTGCGTAAAATTGCAGCAGGGGACCGAAATGTTGGTGACATATCTACACTGGCCGATGAGGGAATCGTCGACACGCTGTTCCAATTGAGGCCTCAGGCTTAAATACAAAAAGGGAGCACACAAGTTGTAGATCATTAGTCCTCCAGGAAGCGAACGAAACTGTTAATTTAGCGACAAAGCGATGTAGCTACGAAACGAAAAAAAGGCTTACATGCACATCGGCCCGACTTATCAGCTACAGTTTAAATTATTATTTTTGCATATGCATGTACACAATGAAAACAAACCTTATCACAACGCAAGAGCGTGACTCACGACTGTACGCGAGATAAAGTTTATCTTGTAAATATCCTATGTGAGTGACGGTAAAAGTTATAGTCACGCACAGTCGCAGAAAATTGTTTGTCTATTTTTTATCAATTTTATTATCAAGCGCTTTGTTTGTATGATTGCATACAAATTGTGGGGGCTTCTGTGCGAGCCTCTACGCTGTTAAATTTTTGGGCATTTATTGTGGAATTCATGAGTCTACGACCGTTGTTTCAAACATTATCAAAAAACGATGAAAGTATACCTATAAATATTGTTCCAAAGCGCGGCCGACGTATATAATAACGCACTCAAAGAGAAATACGCACGTATGTAGCCGTACAACATAAACATGTATTTTATGTGATTTGTTATTTGAAAGAGAGAGAGAACGAAAGTAAGAGAGATGTCAGAAGAAGGAATAATCCTCTTTGCCCCGAAGAGCCATCGGGGCAAGTCACATACATATCATTTTCTGCGGAACAAACTCTTAGGTGTGATATTTGAGAAAAAATAAGAAAAAATTATATATGTATACATATTTATGTATAAATACATATATCTATATACATGTTACACAAGGATTTATTGTTGTATTATTCAATAATAATATATCATCAGTTATATATTATAAAATACCTTTTGATGATAATACACTCTTTCCCTCTAATTCTTTCCTTAATTTTTTTACTTTTGTTATATTTATATAAACTTTATTATTATTTGAAATATTCAGCCACCATAATGAATTTTTTATTATATATATATATATTTTTTTTTTTAAGTATTTGAATAAATTTAATTCTTCTATTGATGTATTTAAAATGAGCGCCAAAATTTGAAAGGTGCGCGCGCAACCTCCACAAGCAGGGGTACCAACAATACAGATTGTGGCGCTACGCCGCCGCCGGTTAATTTTGTGTTTACAATGTTCCCGCTATTTTGGCCGTTACAGACAGAAAGTTTCAGTTGTATTTAGGAGTTTTATTTTGTGTGGTTTTGCGCGAATAATCTATACAATTCATAGTGTCCTCTTCTTTACTGTGTTTTCGTTTTGTATATTTTGACAAATAAATATGCCGAAAGAATCTCCACTCCGTAAACTGTCTCACATTCCCAGGCCAAGGATGAGAAGTTCGTCGTGTGATGCGAGAAGTCAACTCAAACCTCCAGGTATACTATAAATTAAAGTGACATGAAAGACTGCTTTAGTTAAAAAAAATTGAATTATAATTAGAAGTTTGAAGATAATTATTATTTGCAAATAAAATTGAAATTATTAATTATGTTGAAATAATTTTTTTAAATGAATAGTGTAAAAAAAGTTAATTTGGTGCGAATGATTATTTTAGGGAAACCTGGAGAACGAAACGCATCAATGTCACCCTCAAGACGCAGTAATAATAAACGCAGTACAATTGGGCAATCAAGATCCATTGCACCAAAAATGTCTTTAGGTAAAAAATGTTTTTATTATAATAATAACGAATAGATGTATATTTTTAATGAAATGTCAATAAGAAATTATGAATAAATGATTGCATAAATGAATTAAGTATAAATATAAAATATGTTGCAGGAAAAACGCCACAGAAACAAGGAAGACCGTCGACCTTTACACCAGGTAAAAGTCGACAGAATATCAGCGTAGCGCAAAATAATCCAAAAGACGCGAGAGCTCTACAAGACAAATTGTATCAATCAGACATGGTCAATGTGATAGAGGAATTTTTCAGTCGAACTAATCAATCACATATATTAAACAACACAGGGAATCTCAAGCCAATTTCATTAAAGTCCTTTGTGGATGCTACGAAAACGTTGTTGCAAATGCTCGGTATTCCAGAGCCATTGACAGTCAACAATTACGTCGAATTCTTACCTATCATTGCAAAAAAGCTTCGGTATCCTGCGATAATGAACAAGTCCTGGCTCAAAACTGCAAACGCTATGCACTCATTGCCTAGCGTACTCGGATGGCTTAGCTGGCTCACTATTCTAGCTGATGCTAAATTAACGGCCACTGAACGTTTTCAATTAGAAAACTTGCCATTCGAAGGTAACTTTTAATTTATTTACAAATTTCTTTTTATTTTTATTTTAGTGGCTTAGGAAAATGTTGAAAATCAAGTTACCTGTTTTTTTTCTCAGAGCCATTAATTTAAAAAATATTTTCAGAAAAGAATTTTTATCAGAAAATAATTTTTTTCGTTTCTTGTAGGAAGTGATTCAGAAGAACATGAAAAGTACCGAAGAAAATTGATAACAATGATCTCCTCTTATAATGCCTGGAATAATGAAGAGAAAGATACTGAAGCAAAATTGATAAGCGAATATTACAAAAATGAGGAAATTGCATTAGGAGCGACAGACGAAAATTTAGAAGCATTTACGAAAAAGTTAGAAGAAATGGAAATTGAATTGGAAAAGAACAATGAAAATCTTCGTGTTGTTGATGAGGAAGAACAGAAACTGAAAGACCTATTGCAATCAATGCAAAGAGCGGAGGCTGAAGAAGATGCTTTCAACGAATCTGTGAATAAACAGATCGAGGATATGGCAAACACGAATATTCAGATTTGCGAGGAAACTAAGGAGGTGAAAAAACAGACGAAGTACGGAGAGGAAGAGATCGAACAAATAGAAAGTATTATTTCCAAGCAGACGATGACTGTGGAAGAAAGGGATCTGAAACTTAAGGCAATCGCTGAGACCAATGATTATGTTGTTCAACTGGATAAAATGTTGGATGAACTAAAGAAGATGGATTATATGTTGGACATGAAACTGATGAAAATGAACAAAGATTTAACTGATAATGTAAATAATTATCGATCACTGTTGTATGAACTGGGTGAAAAGGACAGCGTTGTGAATTCCCTGGAGATACCTGTTATGGCTAGATCAGATTTTGAGAATCTCAAAGATATCATTGTACAGAAATGCAAATCTTTGGATCAGATGAAAATAAATTACCACGCTGACTTGAAAAAATTGTTGGATGAGAGCGACATGTTATCAAAAACCAGTGAGAGTATAAAATCCAAGCTGAGTCGACTGAGTATGGAAAGAAAAGATTTCGTTAAGCTTCAAAAAACCATTAAAGACACGGCCGATGGTGTGAAACAGCATTTTACCGAACAGAAAATTTTGTTGGTACGCGAAACTGAGGACTTAATTCGTTTGAAGAGTGAACTACTGATGAAAAAGCCTGATTTAACATCACTAAAAAATAAGCTCAAAGAAACTCGGGAAAAGATTGATGCGTTGAATAAAAGAAAGGCATTCGTTGAAGAGAGGTCAAACCTTATTTTTACAAAAATAGCTGAGATAAATAACAAGCATGTAGAAGAAACGAACAAAATGTTTCAAAAGATCGATTAATGTAATTATAATTTATAACTTCAAATATATTGTGATATTTTGTAATGAGTCAATAAAATTCTGAAAATCTTGAATTCAAAATAAAAAATGCCTAAATGAATTATAAACGCTTCAAATATATTTTTATATAACAAAATAAAGGAATTACAAAAATGATAGATATATCGATTTATAAGATAACGAACAAACTGAAAAGCCGAGTTTGACGCCGAAAAAAATTAACAGGTACAATAAACTACTGAAATACGGAGAATGTAGAGCACAATCGTAACGTTACATCGAATGATTTATTTAACATTACATAAAGTAAATACTCTTAACCTTGTAAATGACTAGATACAAATATTGCATAGAAATGTACATTGCAAAACATATATTCAAATACAGATAAATAAATATAATGATCACACTACATTATTCTCAGTTGCAGGCAAACGTTGCCATCAAAATTCATCGTTCATTCAATTAATTTCAACGTCACATACAGTCCGCATGGCAACGTCAGATCAAAAACGGAATGAAAAAGTTTTGCTCCCGAAACTTTGATCGGAGGAGAAGCAATTCTACAAATTCATCAGTTGTATGTTAAGTTTTTCTTTCGCAAGACCTAAATTTTAATTGATATGGCTCGCGTAGGATTAAAGCTTTAAGGTGTTCTTTGTTTGGTTTGCAAAGATCATTTCAATTCGACTGACTCATTCAAATTGCAATCTTCCTTCTAACCGTCGATCTGCGCGGTTTTGAGGTCCGATTTCTTCAGAATTGTCGGCTCGTCCTTGAGGAACGTTCCGGATCGCGAGCCCACGGTCAAGTGACGAGGCAGTTCGCCGTTCTGTTTGGCCTTCGGCTTCTCTTCCTTACTTTTTTGGTTCTGTGAGCGTGCGATTATCCTCGTTGTGCCGTTCGATTTTGGCGACCTTTTGCTCGGACTCTCCTGACTCGATTGATTCGAAACTGCTTCTCGTTTCACATCTTTTGTTTTAACTGCTGGTTGTCGCGTCATCGTTCTCTGCTGCTGTCTTATCGTGCCCACGTCGGGGGTTTTCGCCGCGTCCAAGAGGCTCCTGCGCAAACTCGGCGTGGGATGATAAGTGCTGCTGATAGCTGCGGCGCGGCTCCTGCTGGCTGCAGTCGAACACTCGAGTGATCTTTGAGGTCGTTTCGTCACGCTCAGGGGACTTTTGTGCTGCACTGGTGGTGATTTTTTTGCGACCGGAGGTGTATGCGTAGCCGTTCGATTTAAAGTTGGAGAAATTTTGCTCGATACTGTCGACCTAGGCGTTGCAGTCATATCAGTTGCCAAACTATCCTCAGACATGGAAATTTCCATCTTGTTGGGCTGCTGCTGTTTCTTCAACGGTGTCTTGCGTGGACTTTTAGGTTCAACAAGAGAGTCTGCGGAATAACCGATGTCAATTTCTTTGGCCTTTAGTGAGGGAGATTCTGGCCTAGTTATACCCAGGCTTTTGCTTAACATTGTTGTCGGCGTCTAAAAATGATATACAAATTAGTTGATACCAAAGTTATTCAACGTATACGATTTTGTATGTAACGAGTTCATACCTTCTTTGCATTGTTAATTTTATTAGCATTACTTTCTGCCAGACTGTCCGAAGACAATGCCTTTGTAGTTTTCTGCACCGATATTTTAGGTTTTGCTAATGCTTTACGCTCTGATGCTCGTTTCATAGCTGGACTTGAGGTACGCGAAGAATCTGACGAGGAGATCATAATCTTTCTCCTTTGTTGTTGAACAACACTTTTCTCTTGAGTCTGCTTTACCGCTGCATTCTTTGGGACTGATTTATGACGAGGTTCCAGATATCTAGACTTTACCTTAAAAAAAGTTTAATCCGTTGATTAATAACTAAAAATCGAGCTAAAAATAAATAAATACATTTTCGAAATAAATGTTTCCGCTTACTTCTACTTTATTCGGCCAAGATTTTGGCCTCGAGGTATTACTGTCAGAACCACTCTTATCATCATGCAGATTCAAATTCTTTCTTTCCATCGGGTCAGTTTTTGGCTTGACAAGAACTTTTTTCTGGACATTATTCGTCCCATTCATCATGGTCTGCTTTTGTGTCCTATCATTGTGTTCCGAGATTGCCATCTTCACTCTTCGTAAATCTAAATTTCGATTGGCCGTTGTGTTCTTTTGAGGAGGAGGAGGTATTCGTGGTTCCTGAAAAGTTTTGACAAAATGAGTTTGACATTTTAACACATTTGAGTTTCAACAAAATTGAAAAACAAGTGAGAAACAGAGACAAAAGTTAGTAACCTTAAGAAAATTAGTTCGTCGCGAGGGTCGCTTAACAATTTCATTGGGCAAAATAACAAGACAAGCGAGTTCCTGGATGTGCCGGCGCAGATCCAAATCCATTTTTGACCAGGCGTTGGTTCTTGCAGCACGAGTCGCGTCTCGGACTAGGCACTTTTCCACGCGACTCTGTATTTTGCGTAAAAAATCGAGAAACAGTGAGCCCCATTTGGGCCGCAGCTGTGCATCTTCTGTCTGTGTCGAGGCAATCATTTTGTGCAGCTTCGAGTAAGTCTTACAGGCCTGCTCTGGAGGCAGCCTCTCAGCCGCAGCAAGATAGTTGTCTTCAAGGCGACTTATGTTCCATGTGAGATCACGTCCGAGATTTTGGAAACTGTCGCTAACTAGCACCCCGGACATGTTTTCTGAGAGGAATTTCATCGACGCGTCTAATAGATTTGACACCAGTCGGAAGATCGGCTCTGCCCATCTTACGTTTGGGAGTGTTGCAATCAGTTTGTCACAATCCATCATAGTTTGTAGTACATTCTCAGTTGACTGAACAAAAAAATTACAATTACAATCCAAACAGAAATAGAAGTGGATATTTGAAAATCTGTCCAGACAAATAACAAAATTTAAGAATATGTTAATTATTTAATAATGTAATATTTTCTAAGTAAACAAAACCTATTTTCTGTTTTTTTTTAATAAATCGCGTTACATACGTTATAAATTAATTGATAAAGAACACAAAAACAGGGAACAATCATGTTGGAAAGTTTTCATTGACTGGAAAAATCAAAATAAAGCCCAACATGAAGATAAGAATAGAATCTATATTGTATTGTGACTACCTAAAAATAGATGTCAATATCTACAAGTATTATAATTGAAAATTAATTTTCCATGAATGAACAGTTTTGTTATTTGTAAGGTTCAATAAAATATAATCATAGATATTTGTTTTCAGGTATTAAATAAAAAATTTGGATTGTTTAGTTTACCATGTGCACAATATGTTGATGGTAACATTTTTCCATGAGTTCACGAGGTAGAGTCGCAAAAGCCTTACACGGCCAAATTCGTACAAAATGTCGAGTGACCCATCGCAAAGATTTCCTGTATACTTCATCGAGACCATATGCCGCAGCAAGTGGCATGCATTCAAGAACTCCAACAGCACAAATTTGACAGGGCTAAAAAGAAGTATCCATTTTAAACATACAATTTTTTCGCAATAATACTAATCCAAACAATTGCTAATAGATATGAATCTGAAGAACATACCTTGTGAAACAAATGACAATATTTTACTTTCAAAGTATAACCAATTACTTCTTTGAGACCTTCAAGACACAGCATATCAGCTAAAGTAGCCAATTCTACGATACTTATGGTTTCTGGAATGTTACTTTCGCCACTGTAGATATGACATAGAGCAAAGTGGACTGCATTATAAGAATATCTGTAAAAAAAATGTTAAGGTATGAAAAAGAAACCATAGATCATAGAAGTGATAGGTTCATCGAGCATGTTCATTACCCTTGAAGGGAAATAACGTTGCCTTCACTCTCAATCCATCCTCCGCTCAAAATAGCCGCAAAATACTGACAGCGCGAGCTTAGAATGCACTTGTGCGCTCGTATTCTTCTCCCGGCGACATCAATTGTGACATCTGGATTAATCTCTTCTAAAAACATCCGCAGAAGATCTTCGCCCAGCCTATTGTACGGTTTCATTCCAGCAAAACTCGACGTTTCGGTTTCCTCTGTACTGCCTTCTGCAAAATAACAAATTGAATCAATTTGTTATCTCAAATTTTTTACAAATTGAAATACATTCAACTGAACATAAAATCATCACCCTAAATTAGAAAAGGACTCGCCCAAAATTGCTATCTAAAATGTATATTTTAAATGGACAGTTTTTTAGAGGTGGTTCTAGTGTGATAATCAAAGCAAAAAGTTACTACGCATTTTCATATACATATAGGAAAAATTATAGGAAAAAATAAAAAAACAATCTTGAAATACTATTCTTTTAGAAAAACATTGATTTTCAGAGACAACTATCTTCAAAACGAAATGGTCAATTGTTCTAAAATTTTGTTAACAATTTTGTATTACTGAATAGAGCACGTGATTTAAATTTTAGGAAATTCTGACATAAACACTTTTTTGCTAGAACCACCTTAAATAAGTTCTTTTTCATCTGAAGCGACGAAATACAAATTGATAATATTCTTCTACACAATACAAAAATGAATTACCAGCTCCAGATCTACCCATACTGCTTTGCAAACTACTAAGGTCCGACTCAGAGACCATGTTCTCTGATTCTCCATCAGCAACCAAATCATCCAACGGGGACTTTTTAGCCGGCAACGAAGTGCTCATAGTTTGCTTCCTGGGGATGCTTCTCACAGGGACGCTCGATCTGCCCACTGCCAATTTGCTCTCGATCCATGACGTCTCTGGGATACTGCTGCTCATGCGTGCCACAGGTTTTTCCTCTTCGAGCACACTGGAAGTCTGACTGGGTGTCTTGTCCAGGTCGGACAGTCTCACAAAGTTGCTCGTTTCCTTCTCCTTTTCTTTCTCCTCTTCCTTGCTCTCTGGTTCCTTGAGCACACACTCGATCTCCTTGATTTTTTCATCCAGTGACTTTCGGGTTTCCAAAATGCGCCCGCTCACTGGCTCGCCGGCTTGTCTGTCCCCACGTTCGGATTTGCTCTCGCCCCCGCCGTTTATTTGCATCTCCGAAAGTTCGAAATCGTTGTTGTCGCTGCCGCTGCTGATGTCAAACGTCTCGCTCTTGCGATGCGCGCCCTCTTCTGTGCTCGCGGTGTTTGCAGTCTTATCCCAGTTGACGGAACTTTCGGAGCCTTGCGATTCAATCTGGACTTGAGTTGAAAACTCCCTGTAGTCGCGACGCTGCTGGACGCTCGCTCGCAATTCCTCGTTGAGGACTTCAATGTGCGAGTTGGGAGGAGTATCGCGGTTCTCAAATTCGAATACGTCTTCTGTGGAGGTGTCCATCGTAACACCGTCCTTCAGGTGAGATTTTTCTTCCGCCCGGATGGACTCGCTCAGGGAATGACTTGAACTACTCGGTTTTGCCTGCAAATAAACAATTTTTTTTAATTAAACAGAAATTTTATTTTGCTATTGAAACATTTTTGAATATTTTTTTTTAAATACAGTTTTTAATTAACTTTGCATATGATTATCAGCGATCGTTAATGAAAATTGATTGACGTGAAAGTTTTTTGTTGTAAAATAACAGTGCTTAGTTATAATCGCGAGTCTGATTCATAGACCAAATTGTGTAAGAAACAATTTAAAGTGTGCTCAGTCGAGCAGAATCATTGTTTATTGTTCTGAAGTTAAAAAAAATGAAAAACAGTCACTCAAGTGTGAATACAATAAAATTGTTTGGTAATAGTTGAAAAACAAATAGGTTGAGCATGAATTTAATAAAATATTCGTATAATCGTTACCTCAAATTGGAAAAAGTATGTTACATAATGATAACAATAAAATTCGTATCAAAATAGTTAATAACTTTGTATTATTATCACTTGATGTTTTTTGTCAACAAAAACTAGTGACATGTTTGACAATGTAATGTAACAAATGATCGAAACAAGACAATCATTCAGACACAAATAAAACATTTTGTGCTGTTTCATCAGAGCCTTAATTGCGATTAGAACGTTTCAAGCAACTCATAAAGGAAACCTACAATTAAAAGCAATTTCAAAAGAGCACTACTTAAAATTTTATCGTCAAATCAAGTTCGATCTTTAATAGTCCTGTTTTTGTTATACAGTAATTAATAATCACTTAACTTAAAAAAAAAGTTGTGTCATTTAAAGAATCTTAATAGAATGAAATTTCATCAAGAATTGTAATTAACGTTTCTGCCTAAAATAATCAAATAAAAAGCACGCTTTACATTATCATTACTTGTTTCAGTTAATCTAACCTGAAACTTTCGGAGCTCCATGCGATCGACAGACAAACTTTGTGCTCGTTTGTGCTCTTTGCGGTACAGAATTTCTTTGCCAACCGAAGGTGGACCATTGCTAGTCGTCGACACCGACGCATTATTCATTTTCTCTGTATTCCAGGAGTGTCTCTTAAACGGCGGTCTTGAGGAGGAGAGCGTTCTTCTCCTAACGACAGGGGAATCCGACTCGATGAACATAAACACTCCCGAGGATTTCCTCTGCCCGACGTCCCTCTCGCTGTTTTCCTCCGTAGCGCTGCTCTCTCCCGACTTGGCCGACTTGTCCGTCGACTTAGGCGATTCGCTTAAATCAATGAACATCGAAAACATATTCTTCTTATCGTCGCTCGACGTCTTATCCCTCGATTTTTTGCCTTCCATTTTCTCCGACATATCAATATAAAATTCGCAACTTTTTGCCGTAGCTTGTTCCTTTAATTTTGTCGACTCTTGCTTGAAATGCTGATTCTTTTGTTCGCTCGAAGAATCCATGCTGTTGAAACTGACAAAAAATCCCGAAGATTTGGGCGTTCTTTGCGATGTGGTTTTTCGTGTGCAATCACTGCTCGAATAGCTGTGCGACATGGTACCATTGCTAGGTCGCGGTTTGTTGCAGTCGCTCATGTCCACGACCCATGCAGCCATTGACGTCGACATTCGTGGTTTGGGTTTAGGAGTTGGCTCCTCATTTATTACTACCGATCCCCCGGAAATTATAGGCGTCGTTTCAATTTTCCTTCTTGACAGCGGACTCATTGTTTCCTGAAAAGCAATTTTAAAAAAAAACATCATCATGAATCACACGTTGCATAATGTGCAAAAACTAATTAATTCAACACACACGCGTACACATACCTTTGGTTGAATGAAATCTTCAGAGCGTGCTCCACCCGATACGATCGGCACAGCCTCCCATCGTTTATCAAACTTTGGTCTCTGATTGTTCACCGGATCGTGAGTTAAATTTACCGGTAAACTCATGCTGCATTCTTCGCTCTCTTTCTCGAAATCCGTTACGTTTTCGTGACTCGCACTTCTTGTCAGAGACTGTGTGAAACAACGCGATATCTTCTCCGGTTCTGTTTCCTTTTCCACTGTGTCAAAATTGTATTTGTCCATCGGCACAAAAACATTACCGTCCAGTCGGTGACCCGAGTATTGTTGTATCGAGTTTTGAAATACCAAAGTACCCTGACGCCTTTCGCGCTCTTGTCGTAGGAATGAAATTTTCTCCTGATCCGTTGAGTCCAGTTCGAAGGTGTTGCCACGAACTAGTGGCGGTATCCTCACAACATTGTCTGATGAATGAGCACCTAAAAAGATGTAACATTTTAATATACTACATTTTCATTGCTGAAAAATATTATTTTCATATATAAAATTAAAATAGATAAATTTAAATTTCCATCTGACCAGAATTCGAGGCCCCGTTGTTGTCAATGACTCTCTGCATGCTTTCGGGACAAGGCGAAGTCTGCTGAGTATTTTCTCCACTGTCAGTCTCCTTGATTTCTACCACAAGCGTTTCCTTCTCCACGGTTACCCTTTCGTCCACAAAGACTCGTTTGACTTTGCGCGGTTCAACAGGCGGTTCCAAGTGTTCAGTCAGTCTCAAGTTTGGTTGGAACTCAACGACGTTGTCGCGGATCGCATCGTTGTTCATTGGGACAAAATTTTGCTTTGACGAATTAGCAACGATGTCGTCGTCGTTCAGGGAAGAAGCGTCGATGAAATAGTAGCTGCTCGTCGGTTTGGCCGAGTTCTCCGACGACGAATTGCCGTCGGGTTTTGGTGACAAGCCGACGTACTCAAACGATTGAGTCGTTTGCACAAAAGGCGTCGCATGTTCGCTCTCAGAACTGCTGTCTGACTCGTAAAAGGGATCCTTCAGCACCTGATTTTCATAACGCGATATCTCATCCTCGCGTTCTTTATTAGCTCTGAAAAGAAACAAATCAACATGAAATGTCATTTATAAATTGTGTGTATAAGTTTTTTTATATTTTTTAAAAATCTTATTGTATGTATTTTTTAAAACTGTACAGAGTATTTTGCGGGGGAATATACACTTGGGTTTTTTTGCATTTTCGTGATCTACAATATTTCAAAAATCATCTGTTACATTTTCAGCTTGAAATTCAAATAAATGTACAAGCAAATGAATATCAAATATCAAAAAGTATTCGCACTATAAATGCATACTTACTAAAATTTTAAATTGCGTTTTACTCGCATTTTGATAAAAATTTTAATTCAAAATTAAAATTACATTTTCGGATGCGGTTGTCAACTTTTGTCGAGATCTACTAGGTACGTTTTTTTTTAATTTACAGAGTTACTCAAAAATACATTTACGAAGACACTTCAGTAAGGAATTTCTTGATTTTTTAATTTATGACAAAGTTATAAGCAAAATACAGTGGAATTTTTTTTTTTTTTTTTGTAAAAAATTGTCACGTTTTTTGTTTAACGTCAACTCATTGTCGTAGTAATGAATAATTCAAATATCGTTACTGTAGTGCTTCACTTCATCCATCCTCTCTCAGTACCAGTTTGAAATGTTGATTTTTTAGTTGGAAAAACATTTTTTGTTTAATCAGATTATTGGCAACTCATTGTTTATAAACAAAAATTAATGTTTAGGTATGTTAAAACATTCTTTGAAAGTTGCGTAAAACACAGTATATTTTGTCATAAACATTTAGATGTATACATTTTTAATTAATAATTGCTCTTTGAATTTAGGTAAGAATTTGACCGTTCTAAGTGTATATTCTTCCTTAAGGTGGTTCTAACGATAAAGCGTTTATGTCAGAATTTCATAAATTTAAATCACGTGCTCTATTCCGTAACATACATTTGTTAACAAAATGTTAGAACAGTTGACCATTTTTTTATTTTTGATAATTGATTATTTTTTGTTTTGATCAAACGAGATGTCAGATTTTTTCAACAAACTATCATAACTAACTTTAGAAATTGAAGATTACTGGGGAAAAGTTAAAAAAATATCATCTAGTTTAAGAGCATTCACGTTAACGAAATTTTCAATTTCAAAATAGCTGATTGTGATTGATCAGTTAGGTACAATTCGATCAAAAAGTTTATTCTCACGAAACACGAAAATCACTTGAAAATCATCAAAAAATTCTTGACATGCAAAAAGAATAGTAGTAAATAATTTCAAGATTGCTTATTATTTTTTCCTATAATTTTTCTTATATTTTTGATATGAAAATTCGTCACATAAACTTTTTGTTTTGATTATCACGCTAGAACCACCTCAAATTTAGTTATGAGTGTAATCTAGCAGTCAATTCTATAAAGAGGGGCATCCCACGTGCAATAATGAATAATAAAACAAACAATTTAGCCAAGTTAAATGTACCTAGCCCTGTGCAAATTGTCTTCATAGGAACTGGACGAATCGAGATGTTGCTGCTCAGTTTCTGATGAGGAACAGGTGGCGTCGGCATAAACGTCACTGGAATTGTAATCCGACGTGGACTCCAAGAGGCCTTTGAGCTTTTGCAACTCGACCCTGCCCCCCTCTTGGATGTCCTGTTCCGCGCACAGCTGTCTGGAACTTCTCGCTGTGCAAAGTTTATTCGAATCTTCTTGCGACTCTTCATAGTCCACTCCTGAGTTCTCCGATACGGTACTCTCTTGCGGACTTGCCGAGCCAGTTTCCAGTCCGGAATCTGCCATGTCTAACGACAACGACAGCCTTGAGTTTACCACATTTTGATTAATAATACTTTCCTCAAACGAACTTTCGTCGCTGCTATCCGCAAGACACTTCCTTTTTGATCTGCAAAATGAAAAGCAAACAAATGTTTGAAATTTAAAAGCATGAACAAATAAACAATTAGGTTGAACAAATTTTACCTATAAGTGTTACACAAGAGGTCATCTGGATAAATCTTGGTTGGTTCATCAAATACTTGATGAGGAATGCTCGATATGATTTTCACCAAAATGCCTTCCTCCTTTGTCAAGTCCAAATTGCTATACACGAGCCTGCAAAATGAATGTGGCATTAGCATTATTGTTTTGGCAGATGTTTTGCGATTCACGTCAGACTTTTAATTTATGTGTATAAAAATATAGATCTCCGTGGACGTCTATACATATACAGTGCAGTGTTCGCATTGGCATGCACAAAAATGTATGTGGCCAGTCGTCTGTCTTCTGTTGTGTTTCTCATGCAGACAATCGTGTCAAACTTTTTGTGAAACATCAAACATCAAAGATTTTTCAGTAATAAAGATTTGGAATTTTGGTTTCAAAAAATCAGAATAAACGATGAGAAATAAATAAGCTTCTTTTCTATGTTGCAAATTTTGGTTGTGTTTGAGTGTACTTGTAGAAGCGGATTTGGTTGTAAAAAAATTGTATATAATTTTGGTGTAAGAACAATCAAAGTAACACTGAGAAAAATCGAGGGAGTTATTATAACTTATAATTAATAGCGACCGTTGCAAATCAGTAATAGTTGGCATAAAAGTAGAATTTCAGTTGACTCAAAAAATATTTTCAGTCATACCTACATGACAACTAAATTTTTTGTTTAGTTTACTGATCCTACACAAACGAAAATATATGCAAAAGAATATTTTTTGACATATATTTTTTATGTATATATTATATAAACAAAATTTATATTTGATTTATATAAGATCTTGCCGTTTTATATTCAAAGTAACTTTTTACAATAATTATCATGTATCACCATTTTTCACAACATTATATACGATTTTATTGTTCATTCTATCAAATTATCTTACATTCATTCAGGAATACCTCATTTTTTATTCTCAGAGAATATCTTGGTTCTTTTTATAATTCAATTCATAATACTATCAATTGTTTTTTGATTAAAATTTTCTGAATTTAAGAATGACAACATTCAATTCAGTAACAACTAAAAAAACATATATAGTGTTGAAAAATTAAAACTGATATTGGGTTATTTATTTATTTATTTATTGTGATATATTGCGCCTCTTGTACATCCAGTTTGACTGATAAGAAAATGATAAACAAAATCAAACTTAATGATGAGTATGATACAAAATAAATAAAAATAATTTGAACATAAATGTATGAACTCTTCATGCATACCCCATAAAATAAGCTTCAATAAAAGTTTTTTTTTATATAGAAAGTCTTATTTGACATTAAAAACCTCAAAAATGTAAAAAAAAAATTTTTCGACAAATTTACATTTTTACGCTTTTAGAAGAGTCAATTTAACTCAAACTGTTATTTTTACAATGAAGAGCTCATTTAGATATGGTATATCTTTGGAATATAACAAAACAGTAATATTGTGGTTAAAAATTAAAAATATAATTTTTATTATCCGGCCTCATACGTGCCTTCCCTAGTAAAAAAGATCATATATTGTAAATATATTATCAATATATTGACAATATATTATTTTCAGCAAATCATATATTGTTCATGCATTGACAGTAGATTGTCAATATACTTTCATATATTGACAATATATTGATCATATAAGTTTAAATATGAACTATATATTGGCAATATATTAACAATTTTTGAAAACAATCAATGTATTGTCTAGGTGTGGTCAATATATTGTCAATATATGGTCAATATATGATTTCGGAAATAATATATTGTCAATATATGTTTTATATCTGGGCAATATATAATACTTTTTACTAGGGTTATTGTCTGAAATGGTTAATAATAATTTATATTTTGTACCAACTAGAAATGATCAGTCATTCGTACAGAATATTTTTCATTTGAGTCAACTGAAAAGTCTGTTGTTTCATCGACCAACAGAATTAAAAGTTTGATCAACAAAACTACCGATGTTTTTTTCTCAGTGATGAAGGGGAGACAAACGTGAGAGAGCCTAAGAACGAAAGGATACCTCACAAAATTTTCAATTTGGTGGAATATCGAGACGACATTGACACAGCAAGTCGCAGTTCGGTTATTGTATGCAAAATGAGGCTTGAGCGCGTGGTAAAATAGTGGACACCTCGTCTGTACGATGCATCCGTGCGCCTTTATTACGTTACAACCATTAACTATTTTCAGATCGCAATGAATGGACTCCGTATATATTCTATAAGGAAATAAACAATTTTGCTTTTATTGTTCGGCCGAACGAAGGATTCAGCTGAATGGATATCTCGCAAACGGATGGGCTTTTGTAATGAAACCAAGATTTTCTTCTTCGACTCAGAAGAACAGTGTGCGTTTGACGTGACTCGAATCCATTGACTGATTTCTTACAACGAATAACATTAAGTTTGATTTTATCAAAGACTCGACGATCGGATACAAATTATTTTCCGTTGTGTCAAGCATTTTATATTTTCAATTCAAAACTGTTTCAACAAGTTGACTTTTTTTTTCAACTATGATTTTTCTTTTTTTATCAACTAAGCCCATTTTTTTGTCTTTCATTACGTGCATGGAACTTTACAAAAAAATAAGTCAGTCATCGTGATATTAATTGGACATTTATTTTTTGTCTTGGCTATTCAAAGTCTCGCCCTTATTGATATTCTGATACTACAAAACTGTTGGGGCAATTTTATTTGATTTAATCATTTCCTCTTCATTTTTTTTTCTCATTCGAAAATGACACATGTTCTATAAGTATATTATTATCATTTTTCTTTCATAGTAATAATGATGTAATATTAAAATTGAATATAAAACCGATTGATTTATTTCGTCTAAAGGTTTCATTCGATTTATATTTACCATTTATGTAACATTACTTTGTATCATTCTTCCAAAGAAATTTAAAATTCAAATTTAGTGAACTTGAAGATTCTTCAAATCGTAATAAAAATAATGTTGTTGCGAATTGATAATAATTGTGAAAATAAATTCACAACTATATAATAAAAAAAACGAATCAAATAATTAAAGTGGGACTGTCAGTACAGTAAAAATATCGTTAATGTCTGTCTAATAAATTGCTAGATACAATTTTTATAATTATTTTTCGCAAATTTGCAGGTTCAAATTTGTTTTTTTCTGAAAAGTCAGAATTTGTTTAACATTGATAGTAAAGAAGATCATATATTGTCCATATATTATCAATATATTAACAATATTTTATTTTGAGCAAATCATATATTGTTCATATATATTGACAATAGATAGTCAATATATTGACAATACATTGATCATATATCTTTGAGTGTTTTCCACGTATGGACTATATGATCCTTTTTTACTATTAGGGTATATCATTTTTTCCAAAATCAATTATCAATAGAATTTAAAAAGTTACATTCGAAGTTACAAAAAGTTCGCACTATTTTGTGAAATTGCATGTCCCACCTTAAATTTACTGAACTTAAAAACTCTCAAAATCATATTCCTAGTTCCTAGATCATATATTGACCATATATTATCAATATATTGATAATATATTGACAATATATGAACAATACATGATCCTATTTACTAGGGATAAGAAAAATAATTAATTGTCGTTGCGAATAATAATAATAATAGTGGAAATTAATTCATCATAACTAGGGTCAATCGGGGTAAGAGTGACACATGGGGTAAAATGTGACACCTTGTATTTTTAATTAAAAACCTTGATATTTTGCATATTTTGTTTTGCATACGTGTTCAGTGACTAATAATAATTTATAAAATCAATTCGAATCACGTAAAGTTGTAAAATTATCAATGTTATTTAAATTGTCACAATTACCCCGAAGTTTCACTCTTACCCCGGTTGACCCTACATAATAAAGAACTATAACTATAAACAAAAAATAATAATGCTTAAGATGTTTGAGAAAAATGTGAGAAGAAACGAAATTGTGAGTGTTTGAAAACTTGTTAAATTACCTGAAGATATCTTGTTGTAATCTGTTGATATTTTGTAAATAAGTATGATCAAATTCAAGCTTGTGGCGGCGTTGGAAGGTGTCGTTCTGCGGGACTTTTGGAAGGGCACAGTTCCTCAGGTGGTGACGATAATGGCAAGCGCTGGGTCTATCGAATTTTCCACCTTGTTTAATGCTGCCGATGCCTCCAGCCATGAGGCATACTTACTCTTCCTTTCTAGTTCATCTCTGAAATAACATCACTTGTCAAATGTCACACTCCATAATTGAACCAATTTGCCACCTTACATTCAATCATCCAAGCTTTTGTTTCTTACCACAACTCACCATAAATAACCCACAACTACAATTTATTGTTCAACAATAAATGCACAACCTTATGATTTTGTTCAATTTCATTCATTCACTCTGAATTAACACAATTTATCATTTGAAACCAAATTTAACAATGACGAAACCAAGTTAAGTCAGAATGCCTGACAAGTTGATATATTTTTTTTATTTACATGGGAAAGGGTGTAATGGCAGTTGATGAAAAATGTATACCGACCAGTCGAGTTGGGATATCGAAAAAAAAAGGTTGTGGACTTGAAAAGTAATCGGAGACGGAACAACAGTTAGTTGAATTGCAATATAAATTTATTTCGTTGGTAAAAAATTGTATTCCACTGAATGTAGGAAAACAAGTCAGACACAAACCACATATAGAATGGTAGCCCGTTATAAACACTGCTCGTCTTGCTTATTTATATAGGGGCAATAAGATTGCAAAGCACCCATAGATGATAATGGTAACGGATTTCTGCACTACTCTCCCGTCACAAACTGTTTATTTTATTTCGATAAATTGATTATTGTTTCATTTCCTCCACTTTTATATCGATCCACGTCTTCATCAATGCATCTCCTTTCTAAAAAACAAACACTTTGCCTATTATTTTATTGAAAATACAAATTTTCAATACAAAATACAAATAACTTTTCGGGATATCAAAAACAGAAGAAAACAGATTAAAAAAAAAATAGACCAGAATTAGACATTTTTCTATCCTTTTGAAATGAATTTTTGGTTGTGCTCGTTCACTTGTTGAATTTATATTAATCAACTATTGAGTTGTATGTTTAAGACATCATGCAATCAGGGTTTATGAATCATGCCGGGCCTGTATGGAAAAAAATGTCCTACGTCTCAATACATTTTGCGTATCAGTTTTTTTTTCAAACCAACACTTGACAGAAAAAAATCGTAAACATGTATATAAAACAAACCATCAAGTCTGTTCAAGTGTACATGATTAAACTAATTATTTATTAATTATGAAAACAAAAAAGAAAGGAAAAGTGAATGCCCTGGTTGTATATATAAAATTTGAAGAACCGAGCCCATTGTTTTGCAGATGGATGTGATATTTTATAAATAATGTATTCTACGTGCTGCACTTCTATTGATTAGGCCAACACTTTCCTGAGAAGAAGGAACAATTACTCTTAACTCTCGAATCAAATGTTTATCCGAACATCGCACAATGCTCGCGAGGCGTGTTGTTTTGGTTGTTTTTTTCTTCTTCTTCCAACAAACGATCATTACAAGGCATTCTAAACGGAGCATCAGATTAATCCCATGGTTGATTAGTCATAAGCACTTAGAATGCTGCGAGTGGTCGGCACTTTTCCATTGATGTATTTAAAGGGGCAACAAAAAATGTATATAAGATGAGAGAGAAAAAAAAAGACGGAAGAGAAACTTGTCGTAAATTCAATTCTGTAAGTCAGAGAGGAACGGGATGACGTTGAATTTACATATTGATATTCATATACAAGGCGAATGAATCAATTTGCAAAAAAAAGAACGAATGAAAAATAGAAAGTGCGAATAAAGTGGAGTGTTGCATTTTAATCGAGGTATCAAAATGCGAGTCGAAATGTTTACTAGCGCGAATTTTTCCTTGACTTGTCTCTGTGACTTAATTTACAATTAAGTTATAATAATTAATCGGTGGACTGATTCGATTGTTATGAAATTGAAGCGAAAAAAAAAAAAAAAATTACACGATAAGTTAAGAAACCGAAAAAAATAATCCGACTGTAAAAAAATAATGAAGAAATCGATAAATGAAATATGAAAATTGTATTACAAAAAAAAATGAGGCAATGTCAGGAAATTGGGTTGGTTTTGAATGTAAATTGTTATAAATAAAATTGTAAAAATAGAAGAGAGGAGAGAAGAGGCAAAAGTGACAGAAACGAAAAAGCATGGTAACGCATTGTTTGCGAATCTATTTACGTGTGATTCGGTCGGGGAGCTTGGCGAGCGAGAGCAAGTCGGATTGACACATGTCAAAAAGTGGCGACGGTACTCAAGTCCTCGTCGGCGTTTTCAACGTTTGCGAATCTAATTGCAAGCATGGGTTCACGCTTGCAAGGCACCAAACGCGACCCTTTTTTCGATAATTTATTGATCGCTCGCGGCACTGTTGGCGCTCTGTCACTCGCGTTTTCGGTGTCGCAGCAGCTACTCGGACTCACTCGCGCGTTCCCACTGGCGCGTCACTTTTGCAAGACTTCCGCAATGTTTGAATACTGGGCGCAAGGAAATTTTCATTCGCGGGTTGTCTAGACCCATACTGCTACATTCTGCCGAGTCTCGCTGACTTCTCACACGATCTACTCGACGGCTGCCACACTACGTACGAATACGATGCGGCTGCTGCAGTGCTGCCACCTGTCCTTCGTCAATTCATTTTCATTCACTGCAACAATACCCTTTGATAAAAAATATCTATTGTTGGACAGATTAAAAACAAACTTTTGTTCTTTTTTGTTTGGAAATATAATTTTTTGTTTGTAATCTGAGAAACCGATCGGTACAACTTGGATTTTCATTTTTGTTATATTGTAATGACAACAATACAAATAGTAAAATTTTTACAATTTGTATCGTCGTAAGTTACAATATGAATTGTGCCTAATTTTTGTCAAAGATTATACAAAAATCGTCGGATGATTGAATTATAGAGAAATGAAATTTGCATCAAATTCTGTAGCTTCGGGTGTAAATATAACAAAAACTCTGAGATAAAAAGTCAAGTTAAAATTGCGTATAAAGGTAGGAGTAGCGCTGATAGATAAAAATCTTTTTGAGTTGAAAAAAAAATTGTTTGTCTGATACATTGAACTATTCTGATTAAATGCGGTTCAAATATGTACTTTGCCGGGC